>MJHO01000426.1:12355-51619 GCA_002076135.1 Xerophyta viscosa | reverse complement strand
TGCTTCTTCCAACATTGCTCTTCGGTATGCGATCTCTTCTTGCAATAGGTACATGAGTTCTTCTTCTTGTCTTGCGACTCCCCGGTGTTTTGGCTCGGCTTCTTAGTTTCAACTTGTGCATTCTTCTTCGTTGAGACGCCTTGGCTCTTCTTAGTTGAATACTTGCTCGGGTGGAGGCTCTTCTCCATTGTAGTGGCGGTGATGCATGCGTCGTCAATGTCACGCACCGCATACAATGAGAGATGTGCTCTCAAATCATCTTGCAATCCCGTCACGTACTTGCGGAATGTCTCCGGATGCTCCAAGGGTACTTCAAGCACTAGCGCACGCTGAATGAACTCCGTCGTATAGTCTTGAACGGTTTGCTCTTGAGATTGTTGAAGATATAACCATTGCTTCCACCGCTCGCCGACATATCCGATCGGGTAGAACTTCCTTCGCACGATCGCTTTGAAATCTTCCCAAGTGAGTCCGCCCACATCATGGGTACGGATGTAAGACTTCCACCAAATAAGTGCATGACCAGCAAGTTTCACTCGTACAAGCATCAAACATTGAGCATCGTCATAACCATACAAAGAAAAATATGATTCAAGTTGTTCTAACCAAGCATCTACTTTCTCACCATTCACTTCTCCATCGAATGTTGGTATGTCCACCTTAGTCTCCAACTTCATAGGACACCATTCCAGCGGAGCTTCTTCTCGTCTTGGGCGGAAGAAAGTTGGCATCTCCGACGTCTCTTGGATTGGCTCTTTCCCCGGTCTTCTAGGGGCTGAAGTTGCGCTTCGGTCTTGGACAAACTTTGGCACATAAGTGGGCTGTTCAGTTGGACTCCTATGCTGGCCTTGGTAGTGACCATACATGGACTGAAGTTGACCATAGGGCGATGGACGCATTGGTGCTGAAATAGAGTCCTCGGGAGCTAGCGGCGCCATGGGCTCGGATCCTTGCATGGACGTCATTTGTTCTACGGGATCTCTTGGCACTTGTGCGGGCTTAGATGGGGCTTGGACTGGACACTACAAGAAATTTGGTCTTTAGAAGCCAACATTTTAAAAGCCAGCCTTTTTTGGCTTCTAAAAATGACTTTCTAAAGCCAATTTTCAGTTGGCCTTAAAAAATTATTTTTTGAAGCCAATTTTAATTTAGCTGCTAATAATATATTATTCGAGGCCAAACTATTTTATTAGCATTTGATTTTATAACATTCTAAAGCCAAAATATTGTTGGCTTTGAAAACTATATATTTTTAAGGCCAATATTTAAGTTCAGCCTCTAATAAGTTAATTTTTTGAAGCAAAATTAGGTTGGCTTTAAAATTTCTAACTTTTTTTGAGACCGAATACTTTAGTTGGCCTCTAATAATTTAATTTTTTTTGAAGCAAATATTTTTGGCCTTTTAAATTCCTAAACTTTTTAAAGGCCAATTAATTAGTTGGCCTTTACATAATTTTTTTTTTGAAGCAATAAAATTATTGACTTTAAATTTCTTAACTTTTTGAGGCGATGTTTTAGTCGGCTTTAATAATTTGACTTTTTGAAAGCCAAAATAATTTAATTGATTAATCCAGTGCTTGCTTTATTTTTGAATTGATATTGGAAATTTAATTGAAATTGATTCATGCGTTTCTGGGCTAATTTGAACCCCATTGAAAGATGAAATATCTGCGAAATACATTTAAAACTCTACCACGACTACAGAAAAATACCCAGAACAACCCCAGCACAACCCGAAATATCCCAGAACACCTAGATTTTTCTGCAAAATTTTGAACATCTTGTTAGTTAATTTTTAATGTATTTCGAGTAATTTAAATCATAAAAAATCAAAGAAAATCCAAAAATTATATAAAAAATCACAACTCACTCGGAAATTAATAAGAGAGTTATTATAGATATATTTTTGCAAAATTGACATTTTTTAAATATTTTTTAAATATTTTGTTTTTCTCAATTAATGAAGGAAGCATCACAAAATATACTCGAAATATATTAAAATTCTACACGACTCCTAAAGAACACCCCAACATAACCCAGAACACCTCAGAACACTCCAATTTTTTTTTACAAATTTAGAACATCTTAGGTAATTTTTAATGTGTTTCGAGTAAATTAAAAACATAAAAAATCAACGAAAATGCCAAAAATTATGAAAAAATTACAATTCACTCGAAAACAAAAGAGGGTTAATATAGATATTTGTTTTGCAAATTTAGAACATTTAGATAATTTTTAATATTTTTATTTCCTCAAATAATGAAAAAAGCATAACAAAATATACTTTGAAATATATTGAAATTCCACATGACTCTAAGAACATCCCCGGCACAAATCCAGAACACCCAGAATACTCCAAAATTTTTTTGCAAATGTAAGAACTTATTTTAGAGGTAATTTTTTAATATGGTTTCGGAGTAATCAAATTCAAAAAATCAGCGAAAATGCCAAAAGTTACGAAAAAATTATAGTTCACTAAAAAACAAAAGAGAGTTATTATAGACTTTTTTCTGCGAACTTAGATATTTTTGGTAGTTTTTAAATATCTTTTATTTTTCTCAAATAATAAAGAAGACAAACAAATATACTCGAAATATATTGAAACTCCACCACGATTTCTAAGAACACAACCCCAGAACATTCCTGCACACCCAGAACACCCGCAATTATTTCTGCAAATTTTAGAATATTTTTGGGTAATTTTTTAATGTGGTTTTCGAGTAAATTATAAGCAAAATAAAAAAAATAAAAAAATATCTATAATAACCCTTTTTTGGCTTCCTAGTGAACTGTAATATTTTTTATAATGTTTTGGCATTTTATTTTTGATTTTTTTTATTTAATTTACTCGAAATACATTTAAAAAAATTGGCCTAAAATATGTTCTAAATTTGCAGACAAAGTCTGAGGTGTTTTTGGGTTGTGCTGGGGCCGTTCTGGAGTATTAGTAGAAGTTATGGTGAAATTTTCAATGTATTTCGAAAATATATTTTGTGATACTTCTTTCATTATTGTGAGAAATAAAAATATTTAAAAATTACCTAAAGGTAATTCTAAATTCGCGAAAAAAATTAATATACCTCTTTTGTTTTTAAGTGAACTATAATTTTTTTCGTATTTTAGCATTTTTTTTTATTTTTTATGATTTAATTTAAGAAGTTTAAATTGTGTTATCAGAGAGAAATATCATAGGACGTGGGTATTCTGGGTTATGCTCGGATTTTCTGCAGAAAAATCTAACTTAGTCACTGAAAATATTTTATTTAACAACTCGATTACTGTTTAGTAATTAAAACTTGCTTGAGTAAAAACTATTACTTAATAGTACAAGTTTTATTAATTATCTGACTCACTAAACTATATTAAATATTTTTTAAATTTTTTATATATATGAGATTGTATAAAGTTCTTTGGTAAGACTTTGGAGGAGATTGGGCGGGTGATTGAAAATTGAAGAGAATATTAGCGGGCCATTGAAAATTTGAAAATGACTGATTAGACTTGGAAAAAGCCATAAAAAAGTAAAGCCTTTCATCTTTGGAGACTTGTCTTTTTCCATCTCTCATTTCTGGTTTCTGCCGGGCTGGATTGCGAAGCAAGTTCATTTTGTCCACCTTCGCCGCCTCCTGCTGCCGTACTAAGCGTCTGCTCTACCTCCTCTCCGGCCTCCGCCTTGTCATGGTGCCGCTACTCTCGATACATACCTTTCTGCGGCAGCTCAGCCTCATAGCCGTTCATGACCATCTCCTCACCCTCATGTTCCCCTCTACAGCCTCCTTTCCGCCGCTATCCGCATCCACGCCACCGGCGGAACCTCAGCGGTCCACGTGCGAGACGTGCCTCGACGCAGGTACGTGAAGCAGGAGCTGGTTCTTGTTCACAGGTTCAACACAACGCGAAGTGGCAATGGGTTGTTCACGTCGATCTTTTATCCCTGATCACTCGGCCTCTTATATCTCCGATTGTTCTAATCGATATGTCGCATTCGAGGGAGGTGAGATTTAGATCTTATTTCTTTTTTGAAATTTGCTTCTATTAGTGGTTTGTGATATAGGACAATAAAACTGATAATTGTACTTGTTTAGATTGCTATAGTTTTCTAGCCATTTGTATTCGATGACTTTTTTTTTGCATTATTTAGTCATTTTTTTTGTGTTGCTGTCATTTCTAAACAAACATATTTCTTGTGAATTGAATAGTTCAAATAGTTGTTAAGTTGCAATATTTTCTGTTCAACAGTTGATCCTGACTGGATGATGCAGGATGTACTTTTTAAGAGAAATTTTAAATAATACAAACTATTGGTTGGTACTGTGAACAATGTATATATGCCTTGTCAGATGGAGTTTATTTCACTTGCTGCAACTCTTGTTCATAAAGCAAATGTAGATAGGCTTCACTGAATCTTTGTTGACAGTAGTTTATTAAGGTGATTCTTATAACTCTCCTTGAATTTGTGTATGTACTTGCACAATGGTATGTTCTACTTCTTGTTTTGTTATATCTATATTAGCTTAATTTTGTTATATATAGATGTATGTAAATTGGTTAGTCATATCTATATTATACTTAAAATAAGTTCTATGCAATAGTTTCATTCATGCTCGAGTTGATTTTTCTTTTCTTCTGCTTCGAAGTTGGTATCTTTTAGTTTAGATGTGTTTATGAAAAGTATTAGTCATTGCACAGTTCTTAATGTTATAGTGAAATATATACTTGAAGAATAATATAAACTTATATATATCCTTCTCTGTTTGCTAACCTGTTAAATTTGACAAGTCTTCACAATATTGCAGACATATATAATATAGCGGAATGGATAATGGTGACGACTGACGAAGTATATGAACTTGTTTCATAGAGTTAATACTATTGTGACCGCTTATTTTCTTTTTCTTGTAATGTTACAACAATATGTCTTAATTAATTTATACAACAAGCTTCGTATTCTGTAAATTTGACAATGTATATTCAATTTTTATATATTATGAATTTTAATGTATTTAAAGTATCTTGTTTGTCTTATATATATATATATATATATTATATGTATATTATAATAATATATATGTATATTATATATATATATATGTATATATATATAACGAGATTAGAAATTAAAAATTATTGGCTTTTAATTTTTTTAAAGTCAATATAGTATTGCCTGCTAATAGTTTTAGAGGTTGACATAAGTTGGCTTTTGAAAATAAACAACTTTTGAAGCCAATAAAGATGGCTTCTAAAATAATTTACAATCAATATTATATTGGCTTCATAAAGTTTTAGAGGCCAAATAGAGTTGGCTTTCAATATATATTTTTTTCAGAAGCTAATATTATCTGGCTTTTAAAATATTTTGATGCCAATTTTTTGTTGGTTGCAGAAAGTTTTAGAGGCCAAACATGGTTGGCTTTTTGATCCAGGAGATCTTAGTCGAGCCCAAGTCCCGAAGAAACGCGGCCAAGCCTAGCCACATCAAGGCCTCTCAGCCAAGGAACGCGCAATGCGCGCACATAGCCACATCAAAGAGTTCAAAGTGCAAGTTCTAGCAAGTCAAGCATCAATCCAAAGAAGTTCGAGCAAGTCCCAAGGTCTTCCTCAAAGTCCGGGCCATCTCAAATGGCGGTACCAAGTCAGCCGTCACATCAGGACGCGAAGAGAAAATCAAAAGCCCAGGGCGCCCGGCGCGCCTGTGCTCACGCCGGGCGCGCTCGGCGCGCGCGGTGCCGGCGCGCGGCACAGGCCTAAAGCGCGAGAAAAGTTCAATTTTGCTGTAAATTAAGTTAAGTTTCTTGTAATTAAGCTTAATTATAATGTGTCCCCTAAGTGTTTAAGGTGTCCCCTAAGGTGGTCAAAAGCCTCTAAAGGTTTTGACAAGTGGTCCAAGTGTTTCCCTACGGTGTCAAAAATCTCTAAGAAGGTTTTGAACAAGTGTCTAGCATTGTGTCTTTATCTCCTAATTTTGTGTTTTTCACATAATGATGAATTAGTGAGAATATTCTAGTCCTTGATAACTCACTTATGGGTCCATTATTGTATATATAACCCTTTGGGTCCTTACTATGAAAGTTACAGTCTAGTTCTCTAAAACTAGTCTTCAAGTAAAAAAAAAGGCCTTAGTCTCCATAAACTAGCTTCAATAAAAATCCAAGTTCCAAGCTAATCGAGCAAACTAGCTCGACCGAGCTCAAAAACAAGCTCTCACAGCCCGAGCCCATTCAAGTCTTAGCCGGCGAGCCTTCCCCTAACTCCGATCACCGGAAGTTTCTACAGCCCACCACTAGCTCCCTTACAGCCCCCTAGCCGAGCCTTAAGAGTTATCGACCCTCGTTCGGTCCACCGAACACCACCAACCCTCTAAACCAATCTCCCTCTCGAGTGAGCCGAGCGTTGAGAGAGCTTTGAGGTAGCTCGTGCACTCCCGGATGCAAGTTTTAAAATATCAATTTTTTTGAAACCAATATCCATATAGCCTTTAAAACATTTGAGCTAATCCTATATAGCTTTTAGATATTTTAGATGCAAATTTTGGTTGGATCTAAAATATTTTTAAAGCCAATTAATGTTGGTGGCTGAAATTTATTTTCTCTCTGAAGCCGACTATTTGTTGGCCTCTGGGAAGCTTTAGTGGCGAACTTCAGGAAGCCAACCTCGGGGCCAACTTTTTTGGCCTTCATAAAATGATTTAGAGGCCGAATTGGTCGCCTCTAAAGGCCGTTTTTCTTTGTAGTGGGATAGGGACTGGCTGGATCTCACCCAGTGCAAGCTGGACCAAATGTGCAACGCGCGAAGCAAATCAAACCGAAATGGGCGAGGCCGCAGACTTCGACGCATGTGTCTTTGCTTTCGGCAGCGGAGAGCGCTGTGGATAGTTGTTGCTGGCGACGATGAGAAGGGATAAGGATGAGAAGAGCTTGAATGGGGGAAGAGTTGATGGTCTTGAGAAGATGGTACACTTCCTTGCTGGCGTAGAGCCTTGGACAGCAAGGTTTTCTGTCAAGGCTCAGATAAGGCAGAGAGTCGCCTATCCTATCTGTCTCGTCAGACCATATCAACTTCTCCATCAAGCTCTTCTCATCCTTAGCCTCTTGGCTCATCGTCGCCTCACTTGTATGCGCTTCCTCTTCTTCCGGAACCACCGTCTCTTTGCCGTCTCTCAAAAGCACCATATCGACGCCTTGTGTGCGTAGCTACTCCAAGCTTCCGAAGCTCTGATACCATTGATACATGCTTGGGCTCGGTTTTGAATCCGGCTACGCTAAGAAAGGGAATGCCCGGATCTTTAAGCTTGGATTGTTGTAAGGAGCCTGGGTAGCACCTTTGGTTTTGTTCTGATTTTTGTGGAGGAACTTTGCTGTAGAGAGGGGCTGCTGTAGAGGTGTGGAGACTGAAATTTTGGGGGAGCAAAAGGATTCCTTCAACTATGTGAAGTAAATCAGCTACATAAGGGCTCTCAACATGCTAGTCTGCGCCTAATCAATCGGGAACATGTAAAGCCATCAACCACTCCCATTTTCGGGATATGTTAAAGATTCTAATCTACCCTTGCATGTCTACCAAATGGCTGCATTGCAAGGCCCCTATCTAGCCTATTTATTAATAAGCTAGTTATTTAGGCTACTTTATAAGCTAATTTACACAATAGCTTATTTACATGCTAATTACACCATTGGACCATCCAGAGTTTGTGGACTTGATACGGCTACACGTGGCCTGATCAGAACTTTGATTTGAGCTATGGTGCTTGCTTGGGGCGGACTGCAATCAGATCTGAAGTCATGGTAGTGTTCGGCCTTGCTGGGGAGAACGCTCTGCCGCGGGAGAACGCTCGAGGAGCTTGCGTTTTGCTCTGTTTTTGACGTTTGCTCTGTTCCGCCTTGAACCACACTTGTCCTGACCATCTTACACTTCTTGGGGCTGCAACTAATCACCTTAGAACCATGCATGAGCCTTGATTGATGGCTTGGTGAAGGATGCTCAAGCTAGACCCGGTTTTGACCCTTAGGTGGCTCGGCGCACTCAAGCTTTCTTGGCTTCATTGCATTGTTCCAAAATTTGTTGCTCGCTGTCCTCCTTGATTCCATACCTCCGTTTAGCTGCACCTTGCTTCAAAGATTCTCCTTAGTGACAAAGTTTTCAGCAGTCCTGAGCATGTTGACGAGTTCTGGAAGGGTTGCCTCCAACTTGTTCATGTTGAAGTTTAGGACAAACTGAGCATAAGAGGGCGGGAGTGACTGAAGGATTAAGTCAACACTTAATTCGTGATCCATAGCAAGTCCAAGTTGCCCAAGTCGTTCGATCAAATTGATCATCTTGAGAACATGGATCTGCATAGAATCTCTGTGAGGTCCGTGATTTCCGTTTCTTTGTTTTCGTCTTGTTTGATGCATGCTTGGTTGCGTGTCGGGTGGAAGTTCTCGGTTAGAGAATTTTAGACATGGGCGTTTGTGCGTGTGTCGGACCGAGTTGTCGCACGTAGGGTTATTTATTGTTGTGCAGAGAGGTTTCGGTCTACCGAAACCTATTACCGATCGACCGAAAGTGCGCGAGCGAAACGGGTTAGTCAGGTCGGGCGCGCGCGGCGAGTCCATTCGACAATTTTACACCGAGCCCGAGTGAGGAGAGCTTCCCCCTGGAGTTCCTAGCTTGATTCTTGGCCAGTTGGAGCGTGGGGTGTTGGCTTGATTTGCGAATTCGAGTTCCCGAAGTCGAGAGCTACGCGTGGACACCAAGTTCGTCGATTCGACCGAGGTTTGGCGCTGGGAGTTTAAGGGTTTCGAATTCGAGGTTCGCGGTGCTTGCTTTCTATGTGTATGCCTTTATTATATGTGTACATGTGTGTTCATGCTTGGTGCATGATCTATGGCATGTGTGGATGAGTAGAAATCTTGTTAGGGTTTAACAATGATTTTGGATGCTCATGGTTAGATTGATTTTGCATGTTCCTGGATTGATTAGCATGATTGGTATAATTAAGCATGTGGATATTTTAGTTCTACTATGGATAGTGTTTGAGTATGTTTATACTTGGAAGACACTTTAGTAGAACGCGTTAAATAGTATACATGTTTGATGTGTTTAATTCTACCTTGCGATGTATGGATTATAGTACATGTGGTAGGACGGATTTTATTATGTTGGCATGACGGTTAGCTATGTGGAATGTTTACTTAGATAGGTGCGAGAGCGGACCTTAGCTCTAGCAGCACTTTAGTAAACATAGTTGTGACATACGCTTGTGTGCCTAACGGTTATTTCTACCTGGTTGAGTGCGTGAGCGGATTTAGCTCTTGTGATACTCTTGGTAGAGTGATGTTAAGATTAGCGAAAATTAGTTGTGAGCTCGTCTAGTACTCGGAGGTCGTGTGATTTACCGACTAGGGTGGCGGTAATGATGCGGTTTAACAACGGGAGTGTTATCTTAATGAATGATGTCTCTATTTGAGGCCGGTAGACGTAGGGTGATCATCCTTGCCTATGGTGGTTCCTGCGGTGTTGAGGCTCAGGGTTGCGCCTTCCGGAGGGTGCATCGCTACTGAGTATCTCTACGGGACGTTATGGGATCCCTACTACATAGTTTGGGTGCTTCGGATGTGGAACTAGAAGCGGGTAGCCAAATTGTACGTGGTCAGATTCGGGTACCTCAACTAAACATGAGAGGACTAACCGGGTTGGGTTAGTGATTGTACCCTAACATAATCCGTGGATATCAATAGTATAGTTGATTTGGGTTGGGTGGGGAACTTGACATATCGACATAGTGATCTAATTGTGAATTTGAGCTTATGTCTTTATGTGTAGTGCCCTATGAGGATTTGTTGTTTTATACATGTTTACTATATGTATTATATATGTTGGTCACTTGATGATGATGTTTGTGCCGTGGACATTTTGGAATGGATAATGCAACGGCGCGTTCACTGAGTCGGTTTGGACTCACGCTCTTTCCTTTTCCCTCTCTTTTACAGATCCAGGTAGTCGCGGAAAGACACCGGCAGAGGGTGTCTAGACGGCTAGTGTGAGCTAAAGGGGAACCCTTAGCTTTAGTTTTTTGAGGTATACTTGGGGGTTAGTGTTGGTTATAAACACTTGGAAAATCATGTTTGTATACCTAGTGGTGTAGGTGAAATTTGTGTAGAAGTGTAGAAAGGAAGTATTAACACACATATATATGTTTGAGCATGTTTAGAATCATGTATATGATGTTATACATGTTTCGGTTTCTAGTTATAAGTGCAATTGTAGATTTTCAACCCTTATGTAAATACTTTTTCCGTATTTTATTATAAATACATTTCTTTGTTTAAGTTAGAATTTTGGGATTCAAAATTCGGTTTGAAAGCTTGAGCATGTGTATTTATGTATGATGCAAGTGTATGCCTGATTGTTTTACATTTTAGATTGAAAAATGTGTGAATTTTCGGGGGTTATGAGTAAATGTATTCTCTGAAATCTGTTTTATGCAGATTACTGGATATTTCGGTCGACCGAAATGTGTATCAAACAGTCGACTGATAATGCCCGTAAGGACTGAGAAAACCTGTGTTCTGGTATTTTTCGGTCGACCGGAAACCCGAATTCGGTCGACCGAAAATATGCTCTGGAATGAGTTTGAAAATCATTTCATTGGATAATTAATTTGATTTTTAAGCTGTTGGGAGGATTGTTGGGACATATCTAAGGTATGTGACAATCCCCAAAGTTTTAGAAAAATATTATTTTCGTATTTTAACTCGAAAATGATTTGTTACCGGAAGTAGTTTGAGACCTTAGGTTGTTTTATGCTTATGTATCAATGAGGGAGATTGATGCATTTGGATCACTAACAAACTATGAAGGATTCACGTGGAGAGAACCGCCTCCCTCGCGGATGTTCGACACGTACCTGATAGTTCTACGCTTGGGCTCGGTGTCCTTTTTAAAGGAGTTTGAAAAGTGATTAAAAAATGGATTTGGAAACCATGCACGGTGTATTTAAAAGCTTCCGTATGCGTGTGTGTGGTTTTGCGTCGATACGCGGGGCGGTCCCGGGACACGGGCCGTCACAATCTCCTTCATTCATTCTAGTCCTAAACAGCTCCTTAGATATCTCATATCTGGCTATCCTATCAGGTTCAGCGTAAAGCTCCTTCAGACGGAGTATTATACTAGCACTATCCAGATTCTCATGCTGACGTTACAACTCTTTGCTCATGGAAGCCAGAATGATACACTTCGCAAGTATTTCATCCTGTTTCCATTGATCAGCTTGAACTCGCTCATTATCAGTGGACTGATCGGTAAGAACAGGCATAGGTATTTCGAGGACATATGCTACCTTTTGAATAGCGAGTACCAATTTCACATTACGCAACCAATTAGTATAGTTTGGTCCAGTTAATTTGTTCGCATCAAGAATACTATGCAAAGGCAAATCACTCATCTACAGGCATTCATAAGATACAATAAACAAAAGACATATTAGCATATTTGTTTAACATAAAAAAGACTATGATTAAATCTAAATGATGCTCCCACTAATTTTTAGCAAATCATGCAACCTTCAAGCATGAATCTAAAAATAATTTTCTTAGTGAGTAAGGATCCAAGTGGCAAAATCTGTAATCTCACGTCTGCATGACGACTACACATTTTCCAATTGGTAGACAACTTACTTTGTCAATTACATCTCTTTGTAACTCCTTAATTTTAGCCTCTAATTATTCATTGTCTTGCATTTTTCGCAACAAACTATAATAATTTAGTCAAGTAAAACCTTCATTTCTAGTGGCGTACAACTATGACACAAGTCTTTATGTTTTTTGCAACGAGACTTATTTAAACGGTCTACCCACAAAATCACAAAAATACGTGACAATGATTAATACCCAATTGTTGTACCTAAATAACCATGCGTTTATACATCAAATTATTTTAGGTCCAACAATTGACTCTATTAAATCATCAATGGAGGATGGCTAAGGTTTTAGTAAAACTAACACCATATTTACTTGAATTAAAACTGAAGGTTTTTAGGGAATCATGTTTTAAGCAGATTATGCTTTAGGTCTCGTCTTATTAACCTATCATGCAATTCTATGTTTGATTATAACTAGGCATGTAACACATACAAAATATTATCAATCACAAAACATAGAAATAATAAGCATGCTAAACACCGGATGATCATGGACATCTACCTATCCACTCGAGCCACTGAGTGGAATTCTAACGTGTATAGCTAGGAATAACTGGCGGCACATCTAATGCACTTTGTTTGTAAATCCTCGATCTCCACCTTGAACTTGTCCTCCCGTCGTGAACTTTTCACGATCTCCTTTTACATTGTTTATAGTATCTTAATACAATCTTTTTCTAAAAAATCAAAAAAGGGATAAATTAAATAATATTAAACGGGGAACTTGTCTTTTTCAATAGAGAGAGGGATAGCACGCAGGCTATCTTAATTTACAACACCAATTTAATTTTCTAATATACAATTCTAGAACGGTCTAGTCCATGATCATCCTTCACCACAAAACCATTCACATCACATATGAACAAAAAATATATGATATTTTAGCATATCCAATGATGGCTCTAATCCCGCTGTTGGGTTACGGGATAAATCAATACATCAGCATGCACAACGAAAATTTAAAATTTTTATAACAATGCCCATAAAATCCGAAACAGGATCACATTGGTATGCTAAAATAATCGTACTCACATGTATATCCTATATACATAATAAACCACATAATAAATCGTATGATAAAATAAATTAATCTAATTAATTTATTCGGTCCTATCATGTTGCTAATCGCGTTTTACGAGATTATCGGATTACCTTGGATCCGTGAAATGAGAACTCCAGAATAAAATCAAGCAGTCGTCGTCACGAGTAAATTAGGTTCCGATGGATCAAGCCGCGAACGTACCCGGCCTCTAACAGTGATCCACGCGGAGACGATCGCGAAACCGAAATCGATTTAATCGGATTAAATCGATTAATCAAATTGATTTTTGGGCTTGATGAGAATCGGATTAGATCAGCCCGCTCAGCCCATGTAACATCTTCTTCTTCTTCTAATCAAGCTGCTGCCGAGCTTCGCCGTCGAGATTTTCGATCGTCAACCACCGGGAAGTCGTCGGCACAGTCACCGTGAAGACTCATCGGAACCGTCGAAGATCGTCGTCTCGGTGCAACCGTTGCAGCTGCGAGTATCGCCGGAGCACAAGCTCACCGCCATTTTTGCTTCGCTGGAGCCCGTCGCCCATACGTCTCAGAGAAGTCGCAACCAACGTCGCTATCGAACTCAGTCTTGCAAAACGACGATCGTCGCCGAACGAGCTCGTAGCCGCACGCCGGTTAAGAAAAATGAAGAAGAAGAACTGTCGAGAATCGCCGAAGAAGAAGGAGGATGCGCCCGCGCCGCGGTGGCCGATGAGGAGAGGTTATATAGCTGTGCTAGCGGCCGTCCAAATCCTCAACGCTCGACGACGCTTCGACGAAACGTCGCCGCTTCGCTGCCGTGAACCGTCGCATGCAAAAAATCAAAATTTTTACATATTACAAGAAAAATCTCCTAAATCAAGATTTTGCAAAATCAGACCCTCGTGATTTTGCAAAACCTTCGAACCACCAAAACAGTTTTGGCAAATTTAGCCCCTCAGGTACAAAAATTTGGTTTTCGCGACCGCGTCTCATTTGCATGTGACCCATTAGGTTCAGTACCACGCCAGCAGTGAATAAATAGTTAATTCAACCAATTAATAAATAATTAGTTCAACCAACTAATTATATTTATCCACAGATCATTGTTAACGTCTAGCAACATGCCATGACCACCTGTGTAGTATGAATTTCAAATTCATCATCAAAACCTCTTATGTGAATAGTTACCATGCCCTATAATTCTTCTATTCATTTCTAACATCCCGAATGAGCTTAGAGTATAGATATTAGTCCAAACTTAAATCAGCTCAATCATATGTACCCGTCTTAATAGATTAGCTCTGTAGTGACATTAAGAACTCTTCTTAATTCACATCGTACCTCGGCCAAGAATTTTCTGAGCTAGCTCTATATTAAAGACACATAGAATGTTCTCCTCCTTAACTAGGAGGTACTGATTCTTTTATTGGTTCCTCATCTATTTCAATGTGCGAATATCTATACCCAGATGAGTGCCCGTGTATACTAGCGCGTACTTGGATATACACTAAGTCATAATGTCTACCACTAAATACATGGCAACCTAAAGTCAAAGGATCAAGGTAACAACTATCACCCATCACAAATAAATCACATTGACTAATTCCATTAGTGTTCCTTTAGCGAGTCAATTCAGTGAACTCATTCTCTAATGAGCACCTAGACACTTACTTCAGTGTCAACTACACTTGTAGTAATGATGTCACTATTCTCATCATATGAGACAGTAAGCTGTGTATTAGTCTTTGCGGTGCCATTGAACCCCCTACTCAATGCACCTATGACTAAGAATATTTTGAACTTAGATTTATAAGATATTAGGTCTCATTATCATAATCCTATATCTATTGCCCTTGTCCACGGGGTTTATCACATGCATTCATAAACACACACAAAAATATGACGATGCGATAAATAGGAATAACCATAATTAAACAAAACATGTTTATAATAAAGTGTGTGTTTGCCAATATATCAAATATAATTGACTTTTAGGACATCTACTCTTTCAGGAATGTGAATACTACCGTTCTCAAATCAAGATCGCTGGCCTGCCCAGGATCATGTTGTATGGTGAGTTGGTCTCTATTACGACGAATGAGACTGGAATTGTTCGCTGCTTAGGGAATTCTCCAATTGTGACCCATAGTAGTAGTACTCCTTTGGGAGTTTGCAATTCGTCTGAGAAGCTGATCAGTGGTGTATTGCAGGCTTCTAAGAAGTTGGTTATCAGACCCATGGCTAGGATCGCATCCCAGAATAATACGTCTACATCACTTCCTCCATCCACTAGAATACGTTCTACTTGCGCGTCCGCTATAATCAGGATACGTTCTGCTTGCGCGTCCGCTATAATCAGGGAATGAGTAATGCGTCCTCGTGAGGTAGAGAGACGCCTACCAAGTCTTCGTGGCCAAAAGAGATTTTGGTCTTCGCAAGGTCTTCTACCCTCTTCTTCTTTGCTCGTATCTGGCAAATCTATCTGCTAAACGCTTTCGTTTCTCTCCTGCTGATGTTCGCATAGGAGGGACCACCGAGGATGTAGTGGACTCTCCGTATCGCCATCAACGGTCGGGGAGAACGTTCCTTCTCTAATTGCCTTGGTTCTTCCTGGTTAGGAGAACGATGTCTCCTGATTTCTTCCACTCGCTTGAGCGATCTCCTCGAGCTCCTCGACCGTTGTCTTTCGGGACTGCGGGTCCTTTTTCTCTGGGGACTCCGCAATTTTCTTCAAGAATAGCGTGGACTCCACGATCTTCGCCTTCCCCGTCCTTCGCTATGCCTTCCGTTGTTTTGAGATGATGCTGCAGCTGTCTACATTCCAACGTGGAATGGGTATTGAAGTTATGGATTTCATAAAATTCCTGGCTTTCTCCTTTGGTTCTTTTTTTCCCACTTTTGGCTTGGCTCCCTGGCTGAGAGTTAGTACCTCCATAGGGGTGTTTGCTTGTGGAGCCTTGAAGGTGAATCGCTATTACCGCTTTTGACCTTGTTCTTCACGTTTGTCCCTTCGTTTCAGTAATCTTTCTGGTTTCCTTATGCTCGTCCTTATCCGTGGCAGATAAGGTGCGGTCTAACTTCATTCTTGCGTTGACCCTGGCGTGCATGTTCTGCAAGTTAGACAAAGTATTTTCAAAGATACGCTCTCGAAGCTTTGGATGCCGGATAGCACTGCCATTATGACCGCGGGGTCGGGATTGAGGACCTTCTCTCGCTCCTCGTTGAATCGTTTGATGTAATCAGCTAGACTTTCGTTTTCTTCTTGGATGACTGGCAGCAAGATTCTGTTGTCTTAGTAAATCATCGTGTTGGAGTAAAAATTTTCAACGAAAGCCTTTTCCAACTGTGAAAAGTTGTCAACTAAGGACTGTGGAAGGTTCTTCCACCAGGATTTCACCGAGCCAATCAAGGTGTTGTCGAACGCTAAGCAGTACAGTTCATCCGACGCCCATTTGAAGCGCATCGCCATCCGGTACTTTTCTAAGTGGGACTCCAGATCTCCAGTTCCATCGAAGAGGCGAACGCTCGTCCCCGGTGTAAATCAGTAAGGGGAAAACAGTCATTGTTCTCCTGGTTTTGGTAGGAGGCCTATTGACTTGCGTTTCTTCTTCAGGGAGCCTTGTGGCTACGACCGGGGCTTCATGTCTCCCAATTGCATGACTCCGGGGAGGCGATCCTCCTTCTTCTTGCTCCTGTTGTACTCCCGCACTTTGGCCTCCACGCTCCACGCTTCACTCTGGGAGAGGCGAGCCTCTGCTGGCTCTCAGCCTATCCCATACATTACGGCGGTTTTCACTGTCCGCTTGTTGCTCCGACCGCGGTGCATTTTGATTAGTTGGGGCTGCAGTGAGCATCGCTGGAATCTTGCTGCGAAAGTGATTGAGATCTTCCTTTGTGAGGGGCGCCGGTGCCTGTCGCGCAACAGTCGGCCCGTTTGAACTAGCTTGTTTTTCTTGAGGATCATCATCGCGGTTGCGGTTGCGACCACTGCTAGCTCTGGCTAGGTTCTGGTGTTCCGCCCACAATCACTTGCCGAAACACCGTTCTGTACCGAGCCGTTTTCATGGTTTGGGATTTGATAGATTTTAGGAATAAGATTACGATGAACGAAAAATAATCACAAAACATTCAAATTTTACGTGGTTCGGCAAAGATGCCTACGTCTAAGGGAGGGAGAACGCTCTTTGTTACTATGCCAGAGGTGAGATAGCCGAGTACATGATCTTTTTTTTTAGGGCTAGATTCTAAGTATTTATATATGTGTGAATCCGTCGTCCAAAACCCTAAATGCTCTACTTCTAATTAGGTAACCGCATCCTTAAAATAAGGTATGATGAGTCACCGTATTAAGTCGCTATTAACGGGCTAATAACGCTTTGCTTTTGGTTAAATCGCGACTTCATCAGTTATGATTGCTTAACATGCGTAATTGGTACTTTTTTTTTATGGTTTCTAGCATGGCAAACTTGGGTTTTTAATACATATTGGTTGTATACCTATAATTATGTTGTTACACTTGCTATGCAAATTTTTCTATAATGCTAACAAGTGATGCATGTTGGATGTTAAGCATGTTACTAATACGATTATCTACTTGGATGAGTATTAAAGTATGGTTGCTATATTAATACTCTTAGTATAATTTACTTGGAATATAACATGTTGTGAGGATAGCATGTGTATGGATATATTTGACTATACCTAGCGATGTATGTAAGGTCCGTGGTTTTACTTTTACGTATTTTGAGTTTATTGTATGTTATGAGTATGTACTTATTTTTGTTTCGTGCTATTGCCACTTGCATTTGCATACATGATTACGTGCAGAGTAGATATCCAAGATTAGGAATTTCTAGACAGTATGTATACAGTTGAACGCGAGTAGCTAGCGTGTAGTGCTTTAGCTGATTTTTGCTTTTCATATCAATTTCGATCAACCGAAACTAAAATCGGTCGATCGATATTTTCTCAGGCTCTATAATAGAGCTTGGACGTGAATGCTTTATCATAACTTTCCCAAACCATGGCTCACCATCTTGCATGGCTGTTTAAAGTCCTAATCATTTCTTACGCTTTAGGAGGCTTGGGAGTTAAATCAAGTATAGATTCGAGCTCACTAGATTGTAACCTACGCGTGGAAACCAAATTTCCCGGGTTCCATTGAGTTTTCAACGCGGTGGATTTTTAGGTCAAATTTAAGGTGAGTGGTTTTTTATGCATATGAAGTTTTTGTTTTGCTTGTATAGCAAAGGAATGATGCTTGTTTCATGTTCTAGCATATTGATTTGGATGATTTAACATATTGGTGGTTTGACCTAGATTATGTAAGTATCCATGTTTGAGTATTATGCTAGATGTTTTACAAGCAAGGCATGTTCTATGATTTATACACATTTTACTTAGATGAGTATTAGAATAAGTTTGTTGAGTAAATACTCTTAGTAGATGATACTTAAATTATACATTTTACTTAGATGAGTATTAGTATAAGTTTGTTGAGTAAATACTCTTAGTAGATGATACTTAAATTATCTTATTCATACTTTTTTCTCACTTTCCAATCCCAAGTAAATAATAAAAGTCAAACGTACTTTTTTATCACTTTTCATTCTTCCACTTTCCTTCCACGCGCTTGCCTCACTTGCTCCACTTTCTACAAAGTAAACAGCCCCTAAATTCCTGGTGAGCATTCCAACGGGTTTTTTGTCAAAGTTCATTGAACCGCCCCTTTGCCTTCCGTGCTTGACCACTCGCGCTCAATCGTTAGTCTTCCGCGAGCCTGCGAACTGGCTCGATCTCGGCTGTGCTACCTCGGTCTCGGTCAAGCCTTTCTTGATTTCGGCTACGCCTGCCTCGGTCGTGGTCATGCCTCCTCCGTGGTCTCAGTCGCGCCTGTCTCAATCTCGGTTACGCCTACCTCGAATTCGGTCTTACCTCCCTCGGACTCGGTCGCACCTGCCTCGGCCACAGCCTTGCCTTCCTCGGTTTCGGCTCTACCTGCCTTTGTGAGGTCCGTGTTTGTTTTTGTTTTAGTTTTTAGTTTATGTGCATGCTTGGTTATGTATGCAAATTTCTTCGTGCGACCTTAGATTTTGCGTGCGTAGCGTTTCCACGTGTGTGACAGCGTCTAGGGCGGGCTGGCCTAGTAGGGGACCCGTCGGTGTGAGGGCGCGTTGCGGGTCGAGTCGACCGAGTGCTGAAATCTAATCTGTTTGTGCAGATTTCAGAACTTTCAGTCGACTGGTAGTTGTTTCGGTCGACCGATCGGAGTAGGTGAGAGTTGGTGAGGGCTGTTTTTAGTGTTGTTTGGGGGTTTTTCTCACTTCTACCCTAGCTGAAGTGCTGAGAGGGAGCCCTAGGTAAGCCCCCTTAGGTCCTCATCTCCTTTCCTTTGTTTTTCTTGAAATTAAACTTGATTTACTCACTCTCCCGGTTCTCCTCTACGCGTAGACATCGTTTTCTTGCATTTCAGCGGAGCGACGCGGTGAGGGCTGCGGGATTACCTTAAATTTGAGGTGAGCAGTTTGCACCGAGTGTGTATGTGGTATGCTTGGTATGCTAGCATGTTTGTGGTGTAAACTATGTGGCTTAATTTGTCATGTTTATGTATTCATGCTTTACCGGGTTATAAACCCTAGTTGGATGATTTGTTGGTTATGAGATCATGTTTATATGTTATATGATGCTCATGTGATGATGATATGCTAACCATGTTAATGATACTTCATGAACAAGTATGTATAATGTAGCCAATGCTATGAACATTGTGTGGTTGCTAACTATGTTGATGTTTTGATGTTCATGCTAAATGTTAGGTGACAATACGATTATGCGCGAATGGTAGAGTAAAGGCTCTAGAGGACATTCGACATGTGTGACCTAAGGCTTAATCCAAAGCGGATACCTTGTATGCCTTGAATGTGAAATCGAGTGGTGGTAAATTTTACCTTGGGGTGACACTCGTAAGACTTTGGTGTGCTTGCTTATGGGGCCTTGTGATGTTTGAAATTGAAGGTCGTTGAACCTCGGGTCTACGATAGCCTAGAACGGCTGAAAGGACACCGGGAGGGCTAGGGCTCGGGGACTAGGTGACGATTGGACCAATTAGAACATAAGCATAATTAATGAATTGATGCCTCTAGGGAGGTCGGGTGAATGCGATTGGAAGGTCGGCTCATTGGGCCCGCGCGGCGGCTGCGAGTGCCGAGGCTCTGTTGCATAACCGCGTAATGAGTTCGAGAAGTAGCCCCCATTTGCGCTGTGGGGTCGCCATTCACCGTAGGTTCTATAGTCGCGGAATATCGGCGGGCGCATACCAGGACCTGGTAGCGTGGCGGATAGAGCTCGCATTGCAGAGTGACTATCTCGGTGTTGCTAGATGGGTTATAGGTTCCCTCGGTCCCGGAAGTCAGATCGCTAGTGTGGGTCCGCTCTACCAGAACGAAAATATGAGAGGACTGACCTTGATTTGGGTTAGTGAAACACGCTGACATAACTAATAAAGCTATACATATTGGTTAGTTGGGTGGTACCTTGCCATGATTCAAGAACCTGAGCAGTACTGTGATTTGATGTTGCATCTTTGTATGTGTTTTGTTTTGATGTTGCGGCTTGTGGGTGTCGCATTGGTGCTCCCGAGGAGGACGCCAATGCGCCGTTTCGCTGAGTCTTTTTTGACTCACTTGCTCTGTTGCCTTCTTTTCAGGATCCAATGTGCGCGAAAGGAAAGAGGCTCGCTATGCGAATAGCTGTGAGAGTTTGGGTACATAAATATACTTGTAGCAAGTGATCACCTAGTGTAATGTACCCTCCAGGAAGTTTATATAAGGTAATGGATAGCATTAACCTACATATTTATGTATTTGTATTTTGGGATGCTTTTAAAGAGAACTCGAGGAATGTTCGAGTTTAGGCTTAAAGTTTATGTTTTGTATTAAAAATGGTTTTATATGAAAATGAGGATTTCGTACCAAAGTGTATTTGATTTCCATACTCGTTTCTTTTGCTACTAGCATGTGTATCTATGAAGTGAAAAACACTTTTCAATCAAAGAAGGTGAGTTTAACGCTTTGGTGAAAATAACCCTTGAGTTCTTAGTTTTTCCGTATTTTCGGTTTGAATTGAGTTTAAACCACTTACTCGTAGTCTTTCGTAAGTATTCTGGCGAACGGAGCACGTGCGCATGTATTTAGTTGATACCAGGGCGACGGTGGTCTCTCGCAGTCCAGTGAGAATACGGAATTCAGACCGCGAAGAAGTGAGCCCATTTCAAATCTTGTTTCCAGTAGTTTCTGATATTTCGGTCGACCGATATGATCTGCGGTCGACCGATAATTTTAAATTTGCTTTACCGCTGGTTCGTAAAAAATATCGCGACTGATAATGTGGACGGTCGACCAACCCGAATGAATTCAAACATTTAATATGAGTTTGATTTAAGTTTGGTTTATGAGGACATCTAAGTTATGTGGCACCCAAATGTTCGTAAAAACAGGTTAGCCGAATAGTTCGAAATGTTTTCCGTAAAAAATGTTTTTGACGTTTCGAACCCTAGGTTGCTATGGATTTTCGTTTATCAATAGAGGAGATTGATACAATTAGATCTATAGTCAAGCCCGACCCTCAGGAAGTCACCCCCCTGTGAACGCTACCCGGCCGAAGTCCAAGACTCGGCTCAAGCTTCTTCAAGTGTTTTAAAATGATTGTTAAGCATTCCCAAACTTGTTTTTAAGAGCTAAATTCTATGCTTCGACCCGCCGGAGCTCCTTTGGTTTCCGCTGCGTATTTTTGGGCTCCCGGCAGATCGTCCCCGACGATGTCTCTCCTTTCCCCCCCGTCGCGGCCGCGCCCGGGGGCGCGGGTCGCGACAGCCTTGGTCTCGGTCACACCTGCCTCGACCACGGTCTTTCCGGCCTCAGTCACGGTCATACCTGCCTCGGCCTCGGCCATACTGATCTTGGTCTCGGCTGTGCCGTCCTCAGTTGACCTTGGTCCTTCTTCGCCCTTGATTCACCTGGATCAAGCCTCCCCCCTTTAGGATTCATTGCAATGCAATGAGATTAGTGCTTTCGTTGAGGTGGTGCCTTGCGGCCCACGCTCACGTTTGTCCTTGAGATTCCACCGTGCTCGCTTGCGTTTTCACTCCGTGCATTGTCTGCACTTCGGTTTTGGGTTTGGATGGTCGATATCCCCTTGCACTTATGCCTCTTCGTTGCACACCTACGCTTCCTGTCAGAGTCCTTATGCCCTTATATCGGCTGTCCACGCACATGCTCCATACGTCGTCCTTTGCCGCCATCATGCATCGGGTTAGGGGTTATCTCCCGTACCAGGAGTGAAATGTTTTTAGGCACCTTTACTGTGCCATTCATGGCTCTTGAAACCATTCCTCCTGTCCGCTCCATGGTATACGTGGAAACCGTTGTACGTCTATCACTAGTACTTATGCGATTGGTGTGCCCAATATGAGTATTGTTGTGATTAGAGACATCGACAACGTGAGCGCTAATGAGATTTGATAAGTGAATATATTTGTGGTGGGGCTCTTTCGTTGGACTGAATCGCCCAGATTCACTCTCCCGTATGAGTCGAGTGGATATCGACCGGGATCGAAATGGGACGATGTGGGCGTCGGAGTCCCAAATTTGTTTTATCGAGAAGAGACCGGTGGGCGTAGTTAAGGCCAGGGTGGCGGCTACGAGACCAGGCGAGGCTTGAATCGGAAATTCCAAAAAAGGCCGGTATATCAAGTAACTCCCTTACGGCAAAAGGGATCTCCCCCGCTGTAGGGTACTGGGGGACGCGACATGCACCGTGTTTGACCCAGATCCTTGGTGCTGCGGTACCAAAAGGGTGTGTTGCATTGCAAATGAGAAAGGATTAATGGGTGATTAGTTAAGCAAACGCTAATATAAGAAAGTAAAGTACAATTGGTTTGGTTATGGGAATTCGTTGTACTATGTGATATATGATGATTATGATAATGCTTTACTTGATGCTTACTGATTTGTATTATGGATTGGTTGTGTTGTGGTGACAGGTGCCGCATCGTTATTCGACTCACCCTGTTGCTTTTAATTTTTTTTAGATCCGTTAGATCGGGGAAGGTACCGACAAAGGGGTGCTAAGTTCCCGACGTTTAGCTTGGAAAGATTTTGGGAAGGTATTGGGTGGGTCTACACTTGCATATAGATCTTGCTAGTATAGCCCAAACTTGTAAAGATTTAACATTTGGAAGCACTAACTTATACTTTTTGGTATTTTGGATGTCTGTAAACTTTTAGGGTTCTAAATCTTAGTTAAGAAGCTTTAAACTTAAAAATTTGTGTATTTTGGATTTCAAGTTGTAAATGATCAGATTTCGACATATATATATATATATATATATATATATGCATAAAAGTATTTCCGATTTGAAATTTAAGCCTTGTCACATGTGTAAGTAGGCTTTTATATACCTTTGGTACTTAAGAATGTGTGAATTCGTGGTTTGAGCAAATTCAGACTATTTTAGTTCTTAAAGTTACGGTTTTGAATGGTTTCGGATATCGAATTTGGTTAATGAAATTGGATGTGATTTAAGGTTGAGAATCGATACCTGCATGTGTATTTTGGTCATGCGAATGTAAATATATGATGTTTGAATATTTTGGAAACATATTTGAGAAAATAGGGTGTTGGGTTTTTTGTTGCTGCAAATCTGTTTTTGCAGAACCTGCAGGTATCGGTCGACCAAAAGTTTGGATCGATCGACCGAAATCTGTAGCCGTTCTATTTTAAGTTTCTGTCGACTATTGGTCGACCGATCAGATATTTTGGTCGACCGAAAAGAGCTCTGGAATTTGGTATTTTACTTTGCGCGTTTGGTTTCCGAATTTGATTTCGATGCTTTAAGAAGTTCTTATAAATGTTAAATAGAGGTTTGGCATTTCCAAAACTTTTGAAAAAATACAGGTCGAGCCGATATTTCGTAAATATGATTTTTAAGCATATTTTTCAAATATTTTTAAGAGGTTTGGATCTTAGATTGCCTAGGATCCTTTTGTATCATCTGGAAAGATTAATGTATTAGTATCATTCGCAAACTGAGCTCGGATTGGGACCGAACCTCCTCCCCCGCGGGTTTTTGTTCCGAACCGAATGTTTAGGTTGCGGCTCTTCCTTATTTTTTAGATTTTGAGAACCCGATATTGAAATTTGGGATTTAAGATGAACTCTTTGATCGTTTAAGCTTCCGCAAAGCGTTTATTTCGAATTTTATTCATTTGATAAAAATTTATTTCCCTTCGTCGCGGCCCTCGGCTCGCGGGTCGTGACAACAATAATTACAATATACCAAATTTATACCATATAACTAAATATATTGTTGATATGGCGCAGATCGGGCTTGCCACGTGTCAGCCTCAGAAGGGCTCGGCGATTCCAGAAGTCTATGTTCACAACTCCAATAGGTTCGAGTCGGTGGTCCGACTCGAGAAATGCAAGAAGACCCGAGTCGGTATCCCCACTCGGGTAATATCTGATGACCCGTACGACGTTCGGATCGGGAACTATCCGAAGACCCGGGTCGCCTCCCGACTCCGGATTATCTAAAGACCCGGGACGGTGCCCCGATTCGGGAAGTTATCTTACAGACTGGATCGGTACCCGATCTTTGAAGTACTTGAAGACCCGAGCCGGCGTTCCGACTTGGGAAACCTCTTAAAGACCCGATTCGGTGAACCTTACTCGGGATATCCACGAAGACTCGAGTCCGGCCGGGTCATCCGCCGCCGACTCGAGAACACTCGAAGACCCGAGTCGGGAAACTTTCCTAAGCCCGACTCGGAGCACTTCCACCATTGACCCCACGCTGCGGAAGTATGCGGACCACGACGCGGACGTGGTACACGAAGGCGCTAGTCAACCCACCTTTTGGAGGAGATCCTACATTCCCTCAACGCCTGTGACCAGACGCCGCCTATAAAGGCATTTAACAGCCACCGTTAAACAGGGGCCGAACTTTTGATTCTCTCAGGCTTAGGTGGAAGTTCTCAGTGCCTTAGCATTCAAGCTTTCGAAAGTCTGAGTGATTGTGAGTTTGAGTAATTGTAATCCAATTCTCGCGTTGATAGTGAAAACTACGTTGGCATTACGGTGAACAGCCCGTGGTTTTACCTTGTTCCCAAGGGTTTCCACGTAAAAAGTTTGAGTGCATTTACGAATTATTTACTGCTTCTTCTAGCCACTCTTCTGCTTTCGAACACTTTATTGATCGGTCGGGACCAGCTCGATCAATTGTATTTAAGCAAATTTATACCATATACCAAATTTTTTAAGCATATTTATATTATACCGAAATTTTTATAACTTTCTCTTCAAATCGCTAGATCTGGACAATGCCATCGTCGATTACTAAATTTTCAATGAAATATATTGATTTGGGTGTAAAAAAGGGGAGAAATTTGGGGTGTATTTCCGTAGAAGAAAGGAAGGAGGAGGAGAAGGAAAAGGGGGCCGGGTGGCACGGTTTTGGTTAAACCAAGAGCGCTGTTACCTGTTAAATAGATGAGTGCGCAGTATCTCTCGCTTGTTAGTGCAGGTTTTCTCGTCTGTTCAACAGGTGAGAGCGTCACAATGGCACCACATATCTTCGGGTGCCACCCCACAAGTAAAACCATGAGTCAAAATCTTCTATCTGATTTGCTCAAATGTAGTTGTTAGAGATTTAGCAAGCCCAATCGCAGAATACCCATAACAATTGAAAACTGTACTATACCAAGAAAGATTATGCCAAAACCTGTTACAGACTTGCAGCTAGTAATCTAGGTGAAAAATAAAAAGACAATAGAGATACCATGGAACTTTGAGTTGTTGTTGACCATGTATTATATATATATATAGTGTATTAAAAAAAAAGTTGAAATACGAAATTATAAATTTGGTGTATTCTATAATTTTTTTTATTAAAAAATATTTTTAAATAAATCTTCTAAGCTCTGATGTCTTTATTGGTTAGAAAAAAATTAAAAACTCAAAATATTATTAAAATTCTTTTAAGAAAATTAAATGTAAAAATTATAAAAATTATTTTTTATTTTTTAAAAAATTGTCTATATATAGTTTGGAGTAATTGTATTACCTTTTAAATAGGAAATGGAAAAAAGGTCGTTGAAAAAATGGGGACTTACATTTCAGCCTTCTAATGTTTAAATTTGCGAATAATTTTTTTTGTTTTATCCGTTAATTTTGATATCTTAAAACACTTATTTAAAATTATTTTTGGAGAAATGTTCAATATAAATATTGTAGATTTTGATTAGGGCTATAATTTTTATGTTAAATTTTATTTTTAAAAAAAATATCTCTAAATAAGTGTTTTGAGGTTCCAAAGTTTAGCTGGTTATTGATGATTTTGAAACCCACTAAGATTTTGGAGTCTCAAAATTATCTATTTATAAATATTTTTTGAAAAAAAATATTAAACAAAAAAATTACAAATTTTATCAAAATATAAATTTTTATTAAAATTTTTAAAAAATATTATCATGATTGTCAAAATAATTTTAGTACAAATAATGAGAAATTTTTTTATTAAAGTTAAATAGTAATTAGAAAATTTAGAGATTGGTTTAGATAAATAGAAGAAATCTGGAAGCTGAAATGGCATTTGCGCTTGTAGTTGAAAAATCTCCGCCAATTCCTGGCGTCTCAAGGGCTTGCCAAGCAGTCACGTGCATGTACTTGTCTGTGTTGCTGCTCTACTCAATGTCCTTCTCGTTCCTCCTCTTCCAGCTACAACTGCTTCAGCAAATCAGTCGACCTCAATTTGGTCTGTCGAACCTCAAGCTCTAGAATTGTTTAAGGTAAAGCACGTCTCCAGCTTTAAATTGATGATATTTTTAGGTACTTGTATAAATATGATAATTTGATTATTAGAGGGTATTTGTCCGACTCCAACAGTGAAATTGCAGGAGATTCGTTCAACGGATCAATGCAAATATGTTGTGAGCACCTTATGTTATGTTCTCTGAATTCGTACGTTTTTAGAATACATTTCTCTTCCAGTTTTGCATGCCTATAATGTGGTTAACAAGGAAGCTTGTATGCTCAAAATTATGTCAACAGAAATGTTCTATTTTCATTTTTTACGGAAGTAATCTACATTGCCATTGGCATTGAGATGATTCAATTTCGTAACAAAAGGTTGACCTTTCACGATTCCTTTAAATGAATAATCAAGAAATTCTGTTGCTGTAATAAAACATTTCAAATGGCTTAATGGTAACCAGTAATGATTCAAGTGTCAGGGTTAATAGAAGAAGAAGCAAACAGAATCAGTAAAGGACGATCCTCCTCCTGATTGGAAGGCATAAACCTCTACTTTATAACCTCAAGGAATTGTAGTTATTGTGATAAACTAATATCTCCTTCCCTGCGGGGTGTAGTGAATAGTGCCCCTATTATCTTTACACAGAGCACTCCCAATAATATACAACTTTTCTAGCACCTTTTAACATGGATTAAATTTTTGCCTTGTTTGATAATATAAGTGGAAATTCGTATTGTCTTTTGCTTTATTTTAGTCATCGAGATGGTTCTACGCAGGTATCATTTAGCCTAATTTATGTGATTTAAAATGGGTTCTTAGGATTTTCTTGAGTATGCATCTGAAGTTGACCTTTCATTCCAAGTAAGTGCTCATCTAGACATATGCTTTTAACAGAAAGAATTAACAAAAAGCAAACATAAAGAAAAAGTAACATTGCTAAAGAATAATACCTAAAGAAAACCAAATAACTTAGTTATGACAGAAATATTGTTTAGAAGTGTCAAGCCAAGAAAGGAACTTGAGTTTCGTTCAACAAGCTTGTCTTTGCAATGAATTTCATCCTTCACTGAAAAGTTGTGCTTGTAAGTTAGTATGAGTTGATATCACCTTAAAAATGGTGTTTTGAATGATTTTTTGCAGGACTTTTTGAATCATCCTTTTGGGTAATCACCTTAAGTTGTAGACTTGTTTTAAATCCTGTGTAGATTATCTTTGACTTGGAAGCTAGAGATAGGAAGCATTGTGTTTGCTTTTTAGAGTTAATACACTCCAAAATGCAAGATTGCATGTTGAAGTGTGTCTATTTCCAAAATTAGACTAAAGAGATGCTCACACATTTCTCAATGAGGAATGTTTAATGAGATCTAGATGGGAGAAGGAGCAATGAGTTCTTCCAAACTCTTGATGCCGAATCAAAAGTTGAGCAACGCCGTGATGCTTCTAGCTTATATAGCTCTAGATCTCTTTTTTTTTTTTTTGCAGAGATCTTTGCATAATACGGAAACATGATTTTAAGTAAATGATGGAGCTAAGGGTTAGGAAAAAAAATAAAAGAAATTCAGCATTTCCTAAATATTATTCTGAATAAGGAATGCCCTTCCAAGCCCATCTAACTATTTAGTTGTACTATATGAAGTACAAATGTACTATAATGAGATTGTAAGTTTAAACCTAGCCTAGACTTCAATTAACTAGAGGTTGCAGGGATTGTTCACATATTTTGCATAGATCCTTAACAAGCTTCGCTCTAGAAGTTCACAAAACATCAAATGCAATATGGATCCAGATAATCTGCAAGGAACGAAAATATATTTGTCCAAAAAGGAGGAGGCAGCATAACCAAGAATCAACCAATTAATTTCAGATTACTAACTTTAGCAACTGGGTTGACCCTTAATGCTGCGCAAAAGACGTTGACATTCTAATCAGTGCCGATACTTGATGCAGACACTTTCTGGCAATATTCATCTGCCATTCAGGATCCAGATAATCTGCAAGGAACGAAAATATATTTGTCCAAAATGGAGGAGGCAGCATAACCAAGAATCGACCAATTAATTTCAGATTACTAACTTCAGCAATGGGGTTGACCCTTAATGCTGCACAAAAGACGTTGATGTTCTAATCAGTGCCGATACTTGATGCAGACACTTTCTGGCGATATTCCTCTCCCATTCATCTTCTTGCAAGGCAAATTATTTGATATGGAAACAAAACGTATTCATGACACCAGATAAAAAAAATTGTCTAACTAGTTTGAAGCGTATCGGTTTCAACTTTGCCAGTCTCACATATGTCCTGCTGTATTTTGCTTCGACTTTTAGTTTATTTGAAGTTATTTAGTAATATATTGATCTTAATTCAAGAAACCAAGTTTCACAGTAGATAAATTCCAATTGGAACCCAACTATACTACTAAAATCTAAATATCTTATGCCCATTTAATTTCTTCCATACAAGTTAAACATAATATACACGGAAGCAGTTGTCACTATTTTCTTTTATCTTCTCTTAGAATGATATATATTAGCTTAAACGAGGATTGTGAATAGAACCCAAAATCCGAAATCCTCTCAAAGAGTTGTTGTTAAGATTGCCAATATGTATTAAAAATGATAGCCATAAGGCTTAAGCTTCATTTTCAGAACTGCCTTCTGCTGACGAGAAATATATTGTTAATTCCAATCTTACATGTATGACATTTAGAAATGTTAAAACTCCATTAGCCAGAAGGAAATTTGTCAAACAATCATCCAACGAATATGTTAGGAGCAAGAAGGATATCCATGAGTGTTAGACAAGAACTGCATGGTGTTAGAAAAGAACAGGCATATGCGAAGGATGTAAACCTTGAATGCAAGTATTAGGTTAGAATAAAGAAATCACCTGCCGTGCTGTAAGAAAGTGTTATGAACCGACTCGGATCGGCTTACGTCGGCGGCCCGGACGTGGTGAATATAAGACACCGACGGTCCGGTGGCGGCTCTACAAACTACAACTACAAACTATTATAACTAAAATTATTATATTTCTTCCATAATAAAAAGTAAGGAATACATCGAGTATTTGTAGAGGCTAGCCCTCCAAAATCCTACCAAATTCTTCTTCTAAAATAACTCCTAAATATCCTCCTAAAATAACTCCTAAATATCCTCTTTAAATAATATCTTTCCTAATACAAGTATTTTCCTAAATACTCTCCAAATAAAGTTTCTAATATAATTCTGCAGAAAACCCTAATCTTTGACTCAATCTCAGATCCGTATCTTCTGATGGATTGGACCTCTTTGATCCCGTACATAACAGAAAGGTAAGTGCTATGTAGCAGCTCAACTAGTACAGGTGTAAGCGATTGAATCTGAATATGGGTTAGCAGGACTAGGGCCTCTTCGATGCTGTCTATGTAAGAAACACCTTAATTTACATCCTTAGCACCTTGATTCCATACTTTAAACTCAGTGCTGTGATACATAACAACTCCACTGTTATACATTTACCATAATACGTTTTTGGGCCTTCATGAAAATTTTGCAGTAGGGCTGTTTTTGAAATTTTCCAGTTTGGGGAACTGTCCTTCCTGGTATGTAATGATTTTTTTTTTTTTTTTTAATTACTGTAAAGTAAGAAATTAGAATGCACGTTTAACGTCATAATTGTCAATATGTTTTCTAAAGCATATACTTACTGTGTTTCTATGTTACTTTTTGTTTCTGAAATATATATGCTTTCCATGTTAAATATTCTTTGAGGTAGTTTCTATATAAAGCCAAATAATGAATTTCAAAATAACAACCAGTTCCCAGTTCTCCCATGCATTGCAATGGTTACATGACGAAATAGGGTTATTGATAGATCAAGATACTCCCATGGATGAAGAATAACCATGCAAAACAGGTGTTTGAGATACACAATCGGTATGGACAAGCTCGTATATAGCACCCGTTATGCCTTGAGTTGTAGTAATTATGTTGTTTTGTTATACAGTTGATGATTTGTATTCATTGCTTTCAATTAGGCAGCTTGCTGTGAGCACATTCTTATTTCTTAAATCCCAGTATGTCTTATACTTTATCAGTTACAAACTAGCAAGAAGCTGGAAACTTCTAAACATACTTTAGTCTATTAGTAATTGCATGCTCTGTTGGGTTAAAAGTTAAAACATACTCAAATGGGTTATGCACACCTCCTTGGAACTTCTTTTTTTTTTTTTTAACTTGGAACGTTTTTATGTTTAAAGAAATTTAAGTTATTCTGACAGGAAAGATAACATTAATGGCTGAGATTACGTGATTCACTTCTACTTGAAATTGAAAGGTGCACTTCCAATGGCATCGTTAGAAAAGGTATAGGGATATTGTCATAATTCTGCTGCCATTCACCTCACAAAGTAAGCATGTTACTGATACCCAGAACTAAGGGTTCCTTGTAGATTTAGCTTGATGTTCGCTTCTTATTATGGGGGTAGAAATGAATTTCTGCTAGTGTTTGGTAAATTATTAGTACTCTTCAGTTTTCCAGTAACAAATAAAATAAACTGCTTTTCCTAGCACTTTCACGGCGCTACAAACAAAAAAAAAAGGACCTGCTTCCTAAAGTAAGCTTCTAAAACACTTATGGTAGACTGAGAGTTCCAAATTTTCTGATTTTTGTATAGGAGATTGGACGCAGACAAAAAGATTGCTTGTGAGTTGTGACACCTGTAATAATTCACTCTTACAATTACAACCTACCTAGAGTTCATTGCATATGTAAAAGTGGAAGACGTATTATTTACCTCTGACATTGAGGTTCGAGCAAACTAGATCTTAATTATGCTTTCTATTATTTATCCTACCTTAATAAGTGTACTACACTTGTAGTACAGAAGTGTACTATGCAACAGAAGAATTTGAAATGAAAGCAAATCTTCATTAGACCAAGTGAAACGCATTGAACGTCTGCAAAATGAATTATTTTGAAGAAGATGGGTGAATCATGCTTTTCCTAATGAGGTCACTAATCACACATCCGAGAAGATCCTAGGTAGGGAAAAACAATGACTAGGAAAAGCAATAGATGATGGAAATATTTGCAGCAGACAGCAGAGAAGAATCGTATTCATGGAAGTTGACCCCAAGCAACTTCTACTTAATTCTATAGGACTCGAAGAGGGTTGACATTGTATGTGGTGACTGAACCCGAGCTGAATACATATATGACAAAATGCGTATGATGTTGAATTATTTACGCACACGCAACGAGGAAGAGTAATAGTTGAGAGAACTACTTGCAGTAGTAAAAACAGAAGAGAAGAAATAATATTGATCGAAGTTGACCTCAAGCAAGTTGGATAATCAACTGAATTGCACTCTAAGAGGGTTGATAATGTATGTGGTGACTGAAACCGAGCCAAAGAGATACATGATATGACGTTGCATTTATTTACACGCATGCGACTATGTTTAGTTTCTTAGTTCCAACCTGGAATAAATTTCATTGTGGCTAGAGTATGCCATCACCTGTGTGCTTGCATGCCAAAAGTCAGACTTCATTGTCTATATATACTTAACCCAGCTCGATCACGTAGTAGACACAAAACCATCAGAGGAGGAGAAAGAAGGAAGAAGTACAAGATATGGATAAAAGCGTTATACAGTCTTCTCCAGATAGGGGCAAGAAGTCGGCATTCCTAACTGCATTAAGGCTGTTAGTTGGCCTTATTTTCTCAGGCTATCTTTTTCTCTGGATAATGATTCCAACAAACACCTACCAAAATAACTGGTTGCCGTATTTGCGCAAGGAGACCAATTCGACATATTTTGGAAGACAAGGTACACATCAGCTGCATCTGCTTTCTTTCACTGAGTACTTTCTTAACAAGTTTGTGTGCTTTGACTGCCTTAGGAACGAGCATACTGCTATATACATTCCCAATTCTCTTCATCTCCATCATCGGATGCATTTATCTCCACTTATCCAACAAAAAACAAGACATTCCGAGGTAAGGTTCAAGTCCATTTATCAGCATTCCCGTACATCATGCTTTACTATGCAGTCCTAGCTAGTTCCTTTTTATTACTCTGTTACATTCTTTCTGTCCTCAAACTGTTTCTTTCTAGATTTAAGGGTTTGTTCACTTCTGCCTATCACAAAAGCCTTCTTTTAGTTAGCAACTTCACTTGTTGCATTACTATTTCAAAATAGATGAAAAAAGTTGGCACGGCTCATAAATGGTCTTATTTTTTAATCATATATGTTTCAAATCTTTGCAGCAGGTTCCAATATAAATTCATGGTTGATACTGCTGAATGTGATTCTTGGATATGAACCAACTAAAAGTTCCTGATGAGCAATATTTTAATATAGGGGTTTTCCAGGTGGCCGTTTGGCAGTCTGGCAGAGGCCGATGCTAGTGAAGGGACCTTTAGGAGTTGTCTCAACAATCGATCTAGTTTTCCTTCTGATGTTCATAGCACTTCTAACTTGGTATTTCTCGATTAGCACAAGCAACGGCTTCAAACGTGTGATGGCCATGGATGGCATGTCAATGTAAGTCAATTTTCCATCCAGCTACTAAATCCTTGGTAATAGAAAACTCCTCACACCCTGGTACGTTTTTTGATGTTTCAAGATAGAAACTTCCTATAAGCTTGCGCTTCACACCAAATAGTAGTGCCAAACATTTATCTTAAATGTAAAATATTGGTAGATATTTTTGTGCTCTGGTATGAAGATATGATGTTTGTTAGGTGGGCAATGAAGGTGATGATCGTCGCTCACAGATTCGGCTTGGTAGGCAATATCTGCCTTGTTTTCCTCTTCTTCCCCGTCTCCCGTGGTTCCTCCATCCTGCCCCTTTTTGGTCTTCGTTCAGAATCTAGCATCAAGTATCATATATGGCTTGGGCACATAGCGATGATCCTCTTCACCTTACATGGTATTGGTTATTTTATCTTTTGGGGAGCCACAGATCAATTAACCGAGGTAATATTTGATAATACCTTTCAAGAAACTATCCATCGTTTGCAAGTATAAAGATGTATTGGTTAAAAAGTTCTAAGGAAAATAAGAACGAATATAATACACTTCTTTGGTTGATACTTGTAATTGAAACCATGGCTTTTGGTGCCGGTCGGCACAGCCCGGCAGTTGTCGACACGTGCATGTTTCGGCGGTTGTCAGCACGTTATGAACTGGCACGGCACGTGCCGAAAAATTTTGTATTTGAAATTTTTTAACTTAATTTTATATTTTTATTTTTATTTTTTAAAAATAACAAATAAATACATATCGGCACGGTCGGCACGGCGCTATCGGTATGGTCGGCACGTGCCGAGATCTAAGTTTACTTAAATTCGGCTCGGCTCAGTACAGAGAAACCTTGATTGAAACACATAGAAACATTTTTGAGAGGCTAAACCTACAAGCTGATGCTGATATGTGGTATCTATTTGAAACTCTAGTGAAATTACAATCAACAAATATTATTATTATTATTTTGTAGATTTTGAAATGGGCTCAAGTACATATATCAAATGTGGCGGGAGAACTCTCTCTTCTTTTTGGGCTGATCATGTGGGCAACAACTCTCTCACGAATCAGACGCAAAAGGTTTGAGCTGTTCTTCTACTCGCACCAGCTGTATACTCTCTTCATGCTCTTCTTCCTCCTCCATCTGGGGATCAACTACTTCTGCTACGCTCTTCCGGGTTTCTACCTCTTCATGCTGGACCGATACCTACGGTTCCTGCAGTCTAGACACCGAGTGAGGTTACTTTCTGCTCGGCTCCTTCCCTCTGAAACAGTTGAACTCAATTTCTCAAAGAGCACAGGTGAGAGCTAATATCTGTTAGGCTTTGCACTTCCAGCCCCTGGTAAATTTTGCGGCACAATATAGTCCCTTGTATCGTAAAAAGTAAACGTATTTATCCCTCTGTTTGAAACCCTTCAGAAGTGTTCATCCCTATTATATGAATTCACAATACTTATGAAAACATGATAACACTTGGTCAAAACAGATGGACACTTGTAATGCATATGAACACTTTTTTGGAGAAAACACTTTTAAACACTTCAAAATGGGTGTATATATGAGGGGTAAAATCTTCGTTTTTTCATAAAGGCGCACAATTGCACCTAAAAATAAAAATCAAGGATTCCTGAAGCAGGGGTGATAATCATGGGGCCGGACCGTACCAAACGCGCTTCTCAAAGACACGAACACCTTGATTTAACAGCCAAGCACTGTGCTTGATTGGGTTTCATATTTTTTTTCTGGTTTAGATCTTAACTACACAATGATGAGCTCGGTGTTCATCAACGTCCAGCAAATTTCGTCTCTCCAATGGCATCCCTTCACTGTGAGCTCAAGCAGCAAGATGGAGACAGACAAACTCAGTGTCGTAATCAAGAAAGAAGGTAGCTGGAGCCAGAAGCTGTTCCAGGTTCTCGACACCATCCCAGAACGCCTGGAGATCTCTATGGAGGGACCCTATGGACCTGCTTCCGCTGACTTGATAAGGTTTGCAAGTACACTGGAATACAGAGATCTTATAAACTATTTTTAAGCAACAGGCTACAACTCTCAGTATAAGAACTTAATCTTATAGGAAGGTCCATAGTTCACATTCTTCTGATATAACCCCCATAAAAAAAAAAAAAATAAAAAAAAAAAAAAAAAAAAAAGAAAAGAAAGAAAAAAGAAACCAACTAAAATACTTTAGTCTCAATCATTCCATAAAAACAACCTAAAACACATGAGTTATTATTGTGAAAGGGCATAGAATACATGTGAATTGGATCTTAATTTGCTTTCAATGGAGAAATTGTTCTTAACACTCTCAAGCAAACACAAAATGCTAAAAATGTCTTTGATAAATGTACTCCAATTATCATTAGATTGGAGTATATATGACTTATGTACCTGTGTAGTTTATTTCGTATTGGAGTTGTCCTTAAATTTTTTTTCTGTGATTTTCTTTTGGAAGTAACAATTCATTATCTTTCTGCTGAGCAGGTATGATTCTCTTGTGATGGTAAGTGGTGGCAGTGGAATCACACCATTCATTTCGATAATCAGAGAGCTCATCCACCACAGCACAACCAACAGTGGTTCAACACCAAGCATCCTCCTAATATGCGCCTTCAAGACATCATTAGATCTCACCATGCTCGACCTTCTCCTGCCTATATCTGGCAACATCTCTGACCTTTCCAAAATACAACTACGTGTTGAAGCCTTTGTAACAAGAGAGCAAGCTCCTGATCCAAGTGCCCAGAAGCTCATCCGAACCATATGGTTCAAACCAAGCCCCTCCGATGTACCCCTCACTCAAGTCCTTGGACCTAACGGTTGGCTATGGCTGGCTGCTATAATTTGCATGTCATTTGTCTCGTATCTCCTGCTACTTAGCATCCTCGGTAGATACTACATATACCCGATTGACCATAATACTAATGCAATATACCCTATAGCTTCGAAGGCTCTCCTGAACCTGCTATTCATCAGCATCTGCATTATCATCTGTGCGAGCGTCGCTGTTCTGTGGCAAACGAGAAGGAATAAAGCAGATGCAAAGCAGTTTCAGATTGTAGATGCACCAATTCCAATCTCTTCCCCTAGCTCATGGTTCTACTGTGCTGACCAAGAGCTGGAGAGCCTTCCTCATGAGTCTATCATGCAGGCCACAAACTTGCAGTTTGGCAGAAGACCTAATCTCAAAAGTAAGAAAAGATTGCTGGTTTCAACACTAAATTTACAGTAACAGAGTTAGAACTGAAGCTTAAAGAACAAGAAATGCTTAAGAAGTATAAATTGCAATACTCAATTTACTTCTTTTTTATTTAAGAAAAAAACAAAACTCATTAGTAAATTGAGTGTTGCAGTTTGGCAGAAGACCTAATCTCAAAAGTAAGAAAACATTGCTGGTTTCAACACTAATTTTGCAGTAATAGAGTTAGAACTAAAGCTTAAAGAACAAGAAATGCTTAAGAAGATTGAATTGCAATACTCAATTTACTTCTTTTTATTTAAGATAAAAAACAAAACTCATTAGTTTGTATATTGGTACATATCGTAAATATCATACATATTAAAGGTAGGATAGTATTGCTGTAACTTCTAGACACAACTAGCTAGCTGGCAACTTATAAAAGCTTTTCTTTTTGGGGGATGAGGTATTTCCTAGAGCTTAGAGCAAATATAATTATAAGGATGAGACAGCATTTTGCTTAAATTCCTTTGCATTTAAAATTACAGAGATTCTGCTGGAGTGTGAGGGTAAGAATGTTGGTGTGGTGGTTTCTGGTCCTCGTCAGATGCGTCATGAGGTTGCTCAAATATGCTCATCTGGTTTGGCACCAAATCTACACTTTGATGCGCTCAGCTTCAGCTGGTGATCAAGAATGAGTAGTTCTGTGTGGAGTTTGCGACAGAAGTGATACAGTATATAGAGATCACGTAAATGTTTATGATATAGCCAGCCTTCTATGTAACCACGGAGTGTCTAAAAGCATGTTGTGGATTATTGCTTGTAAAAGTTGTTACTGAAAGTTTGTCTTTTGAAGTGTCCCTTGCTGTATTGTTGAAGTTACCAATAATGATTTGGTCTTCCTATCCTATATTTGAAATTTGCAGGCTTATTTTTTTCTGCTGTTTCATGGTACGGAAAAATCGTATGACACATACTGGTTTTAGCATTAGAGGGGAATTTGGCGGAGCGGTAAATTCTTATGCCTAGCGAACAAATGGATGTTATTTCAAGGCAAAAAAATTATCACTTGTGTAAACGGGATATGGTGGCGCACATCATGTAAGAATTGCCCATCCCCTTCTAAGAACTTTTGCCAAGATGTACGGGAGTCCTTGTGGTAACGCGTAGTCTCATTTTTCTACTGTTTCTTAACATTGTTGTTGTGTCTTGCATACACTATCTAACGAAAACGTACCCAAGTAAACAAACACCTGTTTTGAATTCTTCTGAGTAATAACATTTGCCATGAAATAGCAATGTCTATGTGTTGCAGTGGTTAATTTTGAATATACTCCCTCCCATATATCCATTTGCGTTAGAATAGAATACAAGCATATTGTTGCAATACAATGGCCAAGGATAGTGAGATTAAAATTTTTAGGAATAATGTCAAAAAAATTCATACATTTCAAAACTCGTTTAAAATTTTTATTTTTATTTCTGGCAATTCATAAATTAAGACAAAATTTACATATTGATGGCTCGGAGTTTGTTAGATTTAAGAATAAGACTACGATGAAGGAAAGCAATCACAAAACACACAGAATTAACGTGGTTCGGCGAAGAAGCCTACGTCTAGAGGGAGGGAGAACGCTCTTTGTTATTATGCTAGAGGCGAGATAGCGAGTATAAGATCGTCTTCAGCTGCAATCTTTGGAGGTTGAGTTGGTGAACGCTCAAAAGGAGACTGCTTCCCTGCAGGGTCTGCTTGCTTCCAAGGATGAGCGGTTGCAAGCTCTGAAGGTGAAGGTCTCTAGGCTAGAGGAAGAGAAATGTGAGGTTCCGGAGATTTAGAATTAATGTTATTGGGTTAGTTACCCTCGATTGCGAGTTTATTCGATTTGTTGGGTGATTAATTGACTTTGAATTGAATTGAAATTGATGTTAATTGATTTGATTGTGTTTTGGGCCACTTTGGGCCCAATCTGCGCTGGACCCGGCCGACCGAGCGACTTGGCTCTGCTCAGCCGAGCCCAAAGCGGACTGGATGTGCGGGCGAGCGATTAGGCTTGATGCTGATGGGTTTATCCTCACCAGGATGGGGATGACGCACGCTTCGTAGATCTTCTTCGAATGACGGAGATGGTTATGGAGAGTAATCCGTACACACGAGATAGAGGAACAGTCTTAGTTAAGTAAAGTGATTATCAAGACGATGTTTAACGTGGAAAACCCTCAATGGAGGGTAGAAAAACCACGGGGAGGAACGGAGTCCTCCAAAGTTCACTATGTATGTTTGGTGAATACAAGTATTGTACTGAGTGTCTACTGTATCTCTCTCTTACTTGAGTCCCCCTTTTTTAGGGTTACAAGTGGGGGTTTTATACAGAGAATTAAGGGGTATTATGGTAGTTAATTACCCACTAAATTACTGTAGCATTACACGTGTCTTTTTCTAGGGGTGTAAGGGTCATCGCGCTTCACGGGCTAGCAGCACGGGGTGCTGTCCGTTTGTAGACACGGCATCCTGCTCGTTGGTATCGCAGTCCGTGGTCTGGTAACCGGGTATGTTGTGGCTTCGACGGGATACGTCTCGTATGCTTAACGGGGAGCAGTTCGTGACTCCTGTACCTTCCACGGAGGTCGCTTCGTTAGGCTCCATGTTTGGGCCGTATCATCTGCCCCCCGACAGATGGGACGTCTTGTCGGCCCATCTGTCGGAACGCATTTCTTCGGAGTCGCGCGCGTTGTTTTCTGTAGCCTTCCGTAATGGTTTTCGGTATGGTCTGTCCGAATTTAGACACCTGTCGCACGGTGATTAGCGAGACGAGTTACCGCGTAGAGGACTGTCGTTCTCTACGGTTATAAGTAGGGCCCGCGGTCATTTTTCCGTTTCACCGTGATCAAAAAGTTTTTCTCTCTGAGTGAAAAAAATCTTCAACGAAGAGTTCTCCAGTCTCCTCTCTTCTTTGCTTCTCGTGTTCAGCGAAGAGCTTTCCGATCTTCTTTTCTTCCTCGTGTCTCGTTCGTCAAGTTAAGGTATGTCTTCTTCGTAAGCTCATACGAGATACGGAGTCTAGTAGCGG
>MJHO01000426.1:0-11782 GCA_002076135.1 Xerophyta viscosa | reverse complement strand
GAGATCGTTTGTAAGCTTCGTGTGGTATCCAAACTACCCATCTTTCCCGTGGGAGGCTTGCGTTGGATTATTTGTGTTGGATTCGAGTTGGGATCCATCTCGAAAAGGATTTCTAAGCTTCCGCTGTGATTTTCGTCCGACCCGGGTTCCGGGGTCGTGACACTTTTTCGTAAGGAGGAAGCCGGAATGGCGCTTTCCGGATCGTTGGACTGACCATTTGAGTGAAACGTTGAAGGAGAGGCCCAAGCTCACTCACGAGCTGGAGCTGTTGGAAAGCCAGTTTTTTACATTTCGTAGTTCAGTATCCGTAGCGGGGAGCGTTCCGGACGACGTCGTACGAGCAACGAGGCGACTGGCCGACGCGTCGTTCGGTATGCCTCCACTACGATTTATCCTTCGTAATGTTTCGTCGTCTTTGAGCCCTTCTAATCACGTTGTCTTTTTTGCAGGATTGATGGAGCCTGCGGAGAAGTCTGGGTTAGAAGCGGCGATTCTGTCGGAACTGCCGAAGCCCCGTCGCCGTAAGGCAACCGCGAAGAGGAGTGTCGGAGCCGCTGGTTCCGGGGCGAGGCCTTCCGCGCCCGAGGTCGGATCAGGCCAAGTAGAGGGGACCAGCGGAGCGCTCGTGCCCGTCCCTTCTTCTTCTCCGCTCCAGGAGAGGAGCGTTCCTACGAGGGGGTCTCCTCCTGCGGTTCCTTCTACGGAGAGGCCTCCCGAGTCTTCGTCCCAGCCTTCACGCGGCAAGAAGAAGAGGAAACGAGGCGAGCCTCACGAGGAGGAAGATGCTCCCATCTACGTTCCGAATTGGAACATACGAGAAGGAGTTCGCATCAGGGAGAGTTCTGAGGCCGCGATCGAGTTCGTGCATAAATGTCTACCGAAGAAGGACAGATTGCTCCTTCCCGGAACGACTCTCGACTCTTCGTTGAGAGAAGTCTCGCTGAACACGGCCCATGTAAGTATAATCCGTAGCCATCCTTATCGTTCTTATCTTGGATGGGTTTGTCGTCTTAAGGAGCCGTTGCCACTGCAGATGATAGGTTTCTTGAGTCAGCTTTTCACCGTCAGCAAAGGGCGAGAGAAGATCCTGGAAAGAGCCGGGACCATACGCTCCGAGATGGCGCAGTTGATTCGGGAGCGAGACGACGCTACCAATTTGGTACAGGAGTAGGGAGAGCAGGCTTCACTCCATGAAACTCGACGCAGCTAAAAAGAACGAAGAGAGTTACACTAAGTTTGCTCGGGAAGAAGCTGCGAGGACGACTAAGTTGTTGAATGATAAAGACACTGAGATCACCGAGCTTCAGGCCTTGGTCGCAGCGAAGAACTCAGAGCTTCAGCAGGCGCCCGGGAAGGCGATTGAGGGGTATCGGGCTTCGGATGAGTTTGCCGTCGAGAAGGGGAGGCACGCCGTGGTCTTTAGCCGCTTCGTTTATTTCGAGATGTTGAGAAGGCTCCGCCAGCGATTCCCTGAAGAAGGGGAGGAGTTTTTTGATTTCTTGAAGGAGGAGGACGTGGTTCAAAGTGCCGGGACTAGGCGTGACTCAGGCGTTCAGCCGTTCTCTGACGAGGAGGGGGAAGAGGACGACGACGACGACGCCGAAGGCCCTACGGGGTCCGGGGAGGCCGGTGCCCCTACAGGGTCCGGGGAGGCCGGTGCCCCTGGAGATTGTTCGTGGTATTTTTCGATTTTCCTTATGTATTTCTTTTCCTTCCTTGTGTAGCGAGTAGTTTCCGTATTTTCGTTGTAAAGAAGGACGCTTCTTTTTGAATGCTACGGACGGTTTTTTGGATGTGGTACGTAGATTCTTTTACTGCTTTCATTTTCTTATAAGGGGGAGTCAAGGAACTTTACTTGTGTCTGCGGCATTATTCATCTCTCGCGAACTTCCAAATTTACGGTTAAGAGTTAACCGAAGAGGAAGAGCGCTATGGCTAACGGGGTGACGTCCGAGTTGCTGCGGTTGTTGGCCCGGGAGAACCGCCTGCTCGAGGTGGAATATCAGCGGCTTCGGGAAAGATTAGAGGCTCTGCGAAGTCAAGATAGGCACCGTGACACTTTGCTCGTGAACGCCCGTTGCGAGATTGCTTCTTTACGTTCGTACGCCGCATCTCTGGAGAGGGAGTTGAGGGAAACACGAGAGCGATTGGATCGTGTTTTGCGGGGTTCGTCGACTCCGGAGTATAGTCTGATGCTGATGGGTTTATCCTCACCAGGAGAGGGATAACGCACGCTGGGTAGATCTTCTTTGTTTAGTGGGATTTACGGAGAGGAACCCGTGTCGACGGGATGGGGAATTTATCTCAGTATAAGTCGGATGATTATCAAGACAGTGTTTAACGTGGAAAACCCTCAATGGAGGGTAGAAAAACCACGGGGAGGAACGGAGTCCTCAAAGTGTTTACTATGTATCTTTGGTGAACACAAGTATTGTACTTAGTGTCTACTGTATCTCTCTCTTATTTCTGTCCCCATCTTAAGATTACAAGTGGGGATTTTATACAGAGATTAAGGGGTATTATAGTAGTTGATTATCTGCTGAATCACTGTAGCGTTACACGTGTCTTTACCCGGGGGTGTAAGGGTAATCATGCTCCACGGGCTGGCGGCACGGAGTGCTGTCCGTTAATCGGCACGGCGTCCTGTTCGTCGGTATTGCAGTCCGTGGTCTTGTAGCCGGGCATGCTATGGCTTCGACGGGTCATGTCTCGTACACTTAACGGGGAGCAGTCCGTGACTCCCGTAACTCCCCGGTAGGTCGCTTCGTTAGGTCCCATGTTTGGGCCGTATCATCTGCCCCCCGACAGATGGGGCGCCTTGTCGGCCCGTCTGTCAGAACGTATTCCTTCGGAGTCGCGCGCGTTGTGTTTTGCGGCCTTCCGTAATGTTTTTCGATGTGGTCTGTCCGAATTTGGACACCTGTCGCACGGTGATTCGCAAGACGAGTTACCGCGTAGAGGACTGTCGTTCTCTACGGTTATAAGTAGGGCCCGCGGTCATTTTTTCATTTCACCGTGGCATTTCTCTCCGGAGTGAAAAAGTCTTCAACGAAGAGCTTCCCAGTTTCCTCTTCTTTCTGAATCTCGTGTTTAACGAAGAGCTTTCCATTCTTCTTCTTCCTTTACATCTCGTCAAGTTAAGGTATGTCTTCTCGTAGTTCATCGAGCACGGAATCTAGTAGTAGCCAAGGTTACAGCGATAGGTCCACCATTCCAGTCCCGCCAACTCCGCGTGTTCCTCCTATATATGGGGGACCGCCTGTGTCCCAGATACTACGATGGGACCAGGACGACCCCAGAGGGAGTTTCATCAGCCAGTTGTTGCTGAACAACTCCGTTTAGATTAGGAATGAGCGCTACGCTAAGGAGCTCGTTTAGCGGCGTGAGGAGGGGCCGTGACAGTGGAAGCCTCGGGAAATTCGGGGCAGGGATCAAGGGTTCCTCCCGCCGAATTCGATCCTCGGACTGCCGTCTCTACAATGACCGGGAGGCAGTTAGTTCAATGGCGGGAGGAGTATGCATTCCTCCGACTTTTGAGGCGAGGGTAGCTCTTCCTACGGAGAGGATGACGGATATTCGCGGAAAAATGGGTCGTTTCGATTGGACATGTCAAAGCCGGTCTTCGTTTTCCGTTGTTGCCTTTCTATATTCAATTTTTTGCCTTCTACTCCATTACTCCGTGTCACTTATCTCCGAACTCCTATCGAGATATCTTGGTGTTTTTGTATATTTGCGCTCAAACGAGGACCAGACCGTCCCTTGAACTATGGAGGAATTTGTTCACCCTTTCTTCTTCTAAGCAAGGTCCGGGCTTCTATAATACTTCGAGATGCTGAGAAGGCTCCGCCGGAAATTTCCTGAGGAAGGAGAGGAGTTTTTCGAGTGTTTGGATGAGGAAGACGTCGTTCGAAGCGCCGGGTTAAGGCGAGACTCTGGCGCTCAGGCGTTTTCTGATGAGGAAGAGGAAAAGAACGACGACGGCGACGCCGATGTCGAGGGCCCAGCAGGGTCCGGGGTAGCCGGTGCAGCTGAAGATCATCCGTAGTGTCTTTATTTTTTCCTCGTGTGTTCCTTCTTTTCCGTTGTATATCGAGTAGCCTTCTCATTTTGTTGTAGTAGGAATATTTCATTTTGAATGATATGGGCGACTTTTCGGAGTTCGTGCTTCGACGCTTTTACTGCCTTTATTTGCCTATAAAAGGAAGTCTGGGAACTTATACTTGTATCTGTGGCGTTATTCATCTTTCGCGAGCTTCCTGATTTTTGGTTATGGCAAACAGGGCGACGTCCGATTTGTTGCGTTTGTTAGCACAGGAGAATCGCTTGCTCGAGGTGGAAAACCAGCGGGCTCCAGAAAGTTGAGGCTTTGCGAAGTCAAGATAGGCACCGTGACGCTCTGCTCGTGAACGCCCGTTGTGAGATTGCTTCTTTGCGCTCGTACGCCGCATCTCTGGAGAGGGACTTGAGGGAGACACGAGAACGGTTGGATCGTGTTTTGCGAGGTTCGTCGACTCCGGAGTACAGTCCCTTGACCCCTCTTCATGATCCAATTATGCCTGGCGACCTTTACCAGCTTGACGGAAGTTCCGCTTCGAAAGGTTCTCGTATGTCGGACGATGACGATTCGTCCTAACGGAGTACCTGAGTGGCTTTCTTTTCGCACTTGTTGGACTTAGATGACTAGAGTAGTTTTGTCTTGCGATGTTTGGCTTGTCGTGTAATTTTATTTTCGAATGAAATGGATGTCAATTCTATGCTTCGCTAGCCTTGTAAGGGCGTTTGTTTTGAGCGTCCCCCCCGGCCAGCGGTAACGGAGTGCTATACGACACGGGATGTCGCTCCGTTTACGTCTGGCTGGAGTTGAGGGAGCGGCCTTTCGAGGTCCGATGGTTTTGAGCTGACGGGCCTTTGCGTCCCCCAGCTAGCGGTAACGGAGTGCTATACGACACGGGATGTCGCTCCGTTTGCGTCTGGCTGGAGTTGAAGGAGCGGCCTTTCGAGGTCCGATGCTTTTGAGCGGACGGGCCTTTGCGTCCCCCCCAGCCAGCGGTAACGGAGTGCTATACGACACGGGATGTCGCTCCGTTTACGTCTGGCTGGAGTTGAAGGAGCGGCCTTTCGAGGTCCGATGATTTGTTGCGTCAAACTTGTTGTGCGAGAAGATCGTTTTCTTGATGCTAAAGAAATATTTACAAGTTATTGATGATAGGCTCTAAGATTTAGCACGCTCCAAGTTCTTGGTACATCGTTTCCTTCCATGTCTTGTAGCGCGTAACCTCCTTTACCGAGTACTTCGGAGACACGATAGGGGCCTTCCCACGTTGGTCCGAGTTTGGTGGATTGTTGCTGTATCTTCCTCAGGACCAGTTGTCCTTTTTGGAATGATCTCAATCTCACCCGGCTGTTGTAGTAATGGGATACACGTTGCTTGTATGCTTGTGCTCTGATTAGGGCTCTTTCTCGTTTCTCGTCGAGTAAGTCGAGCTCGTTGAGGAGTCGGTCTCCGTTGGACGTGTCTTCGCTGTACTCGACTCGGAGAGTTGGGTTGTCTAGCTCCACGGGGATTACCGCTTCGGTCCCGTAGGTGAGGGCGAAGGGCGTTTCTCCAGTCGTCGTTCGGTGAGTAGTTCGATACGCCCATAGGACCGTAGGGAGTATGTCGGGCCAATTTCCTCTTGCGCCTTCCAGACGTTTTCTGTCAATCCTTCCAAAATATAGTTCGGTTTGCATTCTCCCACTTGCCCGTTAGCTTGTGGATGATAGACGGAGGCGAATCTTTGTTTGATGTGAAGTGTCTCACATAGCTTTTTCATTTCCGGGCTTGTAAACTGACTGCCGTTGTCTGATACAAGATATTTGGGTATCCCGAAACGGCATACGATCGATTGTTTGAAGAATCTGGTGACTGTTGCCCCGGTGATTGTAGCTTATGGCTCCGCTTCAATCCACTTCGTGAAGTAGTCTATTGCCACGATCATGAATCGCCTTTGTCTTGACGCGGGGGGAAGAGGTCCAACGAGGTCTATGCCCCATTGCAAGAATGGCCATGGTGACACGACGTTGGATATCGGCTCTGCCGGCACGTGACAGACCTCCGCGTATTCTTGACAACGGTGGCACGAAAGAACGAACTTCTCAGCATCCGTCATAACGGTTGGCCAATAATAACCTTGCCGGAAGACTTTCTGGGCGAGGGTTCGTGCTCCTATATGGTTTGAGCACATCCCCTCGTGTATGTCCCGAAGGATGGTTTTGGCCGTCTCCTCGTCGACGCATTTGAGGTAGGGAGCCGAGAAGGCGATGCGGTATAACTGTCCGTTTATAATTGTGAAACGGGCTGCTCTCCTAATGACTGCCTCCGCCAGTTTTTTATCCGGGGGAAGTTCCTGCTTCTCCAAGTAGTTTTTTACGTCAGAAAACCAACTACTCGAATGGATAACAGAACATACATCTACTTCGTCGATCGACGGGGCATTAAGCTCCTCACGGAATACGGCGCCTGGTTGGTCTTCGGCGGTTGCAGAGGCCAGCCGAGCCAGGGCGTCGGCCATGTGGTTTTTGTCCCGAGGGATATGGAGGACTTCGAACTGTTCAAGGCCGGAGATGAGGTGTTTGATTTTTCGCAGGTAGGCCGCCATTATGTCATCATGAGCTTCGTATTCTCCGGTGATCTGGTTTGCGACGAGCTGTGAGTCAGTGTACGCTCTCAACTTTCTGACTCCGAGCTGCCTTGAAAGGCGGATCCCTGCTACGATTGCTTCGTACTCCGATACATTGTTGGTTGCTGGAAAGTTTAATTTCAATGCGTATTCTAATCTGACGTTGTCCGGGCCGGATAGGACTATGCCTGCCCCGTTGCCCGTTGCGTTGGATGATCCGTCAGTATGTAGAGTCCAAAGATCATCGATGGGGGCTGCTTTCGACATGTGTCGACGGAGATCTTCTTCGAGCGGGGGAGTCATTTCCGCAATGAAATCAGCCAAGGCCTGAGCCTTGATCGCTGGCTGCGGTTGGAAAACGATGCGGCCCGATGATCCCGGATCTCTCATGACCTGCGCCAGTGGGGTATTTGTCAGGATGTCTATGGGGTGCCCTTGGAAGTAGGGCCTCAATCGTCTCGAGCAAAGAATGATTGTGTAGGCCAATTTTTCCAACGTAGAATAATTGAGCTCCGAATCTCGGAGAAGCTTGCTATAATAGAAGATAGGGTTCTGGACTTTATCCCGTTCGCGAACGAGGGCCGCACTGGAGGCGGACTCCGAAACAGCGACGTATAAATACAATGGTTCTCCGGGTTCGGCGATAGCCATGACCGGGGGTTGCGTAAGGAAAAGTTTGAGTTCCTCGAATGTTCTGTCGTGCTCCGGAGTCCATAGGAACCTCGTATTCTTCCTGAGGATGTTGTAGAAAAGCTTGCATCGGTCCCCGGAACGGGATATGAAGCGCCCGAGGGCGGTGATTCGACCCGTTAGCCGTTGTACCTCCGTTATATTTTAGGAGGAGGCATGTCGATGATTGCCTTGACTTTGTCTGGGTTTGCCTCCACTCCGTGGGGTGTGACAACATAGCCGAGGAACTTTCCTGAAGAGACTCCGAAGGAACACTTTTCGGGGTTGAGGCGTATTCCGTATTGCCTCATTATGTCGAACGCTTCTTGTAAGTGCCGGGCATGATCTTCCCGGTTCTTGCTTTTGACGAGAAGGTCATCGACATAGGCCTCCATGGTGTTTCCCAAGAGTGGTTTGAAACCCGTATCAACGAACCTTTGGAAAGTTGCCTCTGCGTTTTCAGTCCGAACGGCAAACCTTGTACAGAACGTCCCTAATCGTCAATGAAAAGCTCGTTGCTCTTCATCTCCGGGATGCATTTTTGATTTGATTATACCGGAAACGCATCCATAAAGCTAACATTCCGTGCCCCGCGGTGGAGATCTACCAATTTATCTATTTGTGAAGCGGGTAGCAATTTTCGGACAAGCCTTTATTGAGACAGTGAATGCCGATAAGCATTCTTCTCCCATTCCGTTGGACTTTTTTAACTAATACGACATTTGAAAGCCATTCGGGGTATCGAACTTCTCTGATGAAGCCTGCGTTTAGAAGTTTTTCCACTTCGTTTTTGATAGCCTTGGCTCTCTCGAGGGCGAAGGATCCGTTTTTTCTGCTTGACCGCTGGCTCGGGCCTGACACTGAGCTTGTGGTAAGATGCTTGAGTGATTCCTGGCATGTCGGACGGAGTCCTGCGAATACATCCGTGTTTGCTTTGGGCATTTTTCAACACCTCGTATCTTCGGGGGTTTAAGGGTGGAGCCGAGAAAAATTACTTTTCGTCTCATACGTCTTCGTCGTGCTGGGGATGGTAATTGTCGGCTCCGCGGGTTGAGGGCCGCTAAGTTTCTTCGTGGTCTCGTTTTTGATCCCTGAGGTAAAAAGGGGCCTCGACGGGCAAGCATTTTTCCTTTCTTTCAGGGAGTCACTATGAGGTCGGCGAAGCGGTGTGCTGGTCGCCTCGTAGCGTGTAAACTTCTGGACTTGGTTCTGATTTCATCTCGTTGCGAGTTTTGAGACGACGGCCATGAACTTCCACATCCGGGCCTTCCAATATTACATTGTATGCGGAAGGTATTTGTACGATTACAAATGTGACCGTTGCCGTCCTGAGTCGTGGCGCTTCGCCGATGGTAACACGGAGGTCGATGGCCCCTAAGGGCGTTGTGGAGAAGCCGTTGAATCCCACTAGTTCGGAGTGGACTGGTCTCAGTTCGGATTCTGGAATTCCCATTTTGGCAAAGCAATCGTAGAATATGATATCCACTTTGCTTCCTGTGTCGATCATTACGTGATGCACTTTCATGGAGTTGATGACCATGGTTGTTACGAGTGCGTCGGTGTGTGGAGTCATCACTCCATCAAAGTCGTTGTCATCGAAGATGAATTGGTTCCGTGCCTTCCCGAGTCCATCGGTGAATTCGGGTCGGAGGTAACATTCCCCGTTTCTTCGTTTTCTTCCGCGGGAGCTTTCTTAGTCAACTTCTCCGGAGATGAAGTTGATCTCTCCGTAGTGTATTTGGTGCATCGGTTCTGGCAGTCTTTCAGGCTCCGGCGGCGGCTGAGGTGGTGGAGGATTGTCCCGTCTCGGGGGCTGGTTCCCCCCCCGTGGCAGAAAACAACGGAGTTTCGCCTGTCTTATTTTTTCTTCGAGATAGTCTCGGAGCTGGCGGCAGTCTTCCGTGAAGTGCCCGTGCGACTCGTGAAAGTCGCAGTATTTCCCCTCGTTCCTTTTCTTCGGAGGAGCTCTGATAGGGGGTGGTCTCGTCACCTGCTCCTTGGTTTCCAGTATATGTAGGATGTCTTTTCGTGGGGCAGACAAAGGAGTGTATTCCGCGAATCTAGTGTTGTATATCGGCTTCTGGGCGACTTGGGGGGCCTTGCTGTCACTAGGACCCTTCCTTTTTCTTTGTTCGCTGCCGGCGTTGTCTTGTGTTTTTCCTCCACCAAAAGATGTGCTTTGTCCCGCGTTGATGTGAGAATGGTTTCCGTCAACGGCATGGCCTCCCTTTGATGGTTCCTCGGTTTATTAGCACTTTTCGCCGAGGCGCATTCCGCAGCCTTTTAAGTGCTTCTTCGCGGTTTTGGGGAAGTGTTTTCGGTGAAAACTCGTACGCAATGTTGTTTCACGCTATCCGATCTTCAGGGCCGTGACGATGAGGTCATTGCTTGTTATCCCCAGCTTGATTTGTTCGTCGGTGAATCGTTGATAATAGCTCATCAGGGTTTCATTGGGCTCCTGCTTGATATTCATAATGGAGTCGGGGCTTTTTTGAAAGTGAGTGCTGGAGAAGAATCTTGAGACGATCATCTCAACGAATTGATCCCAGTTCGCTATGCACCTTGGGGGTAGTTGGTTGAACCATATCAGAGCGTGTCCCTCGAACAGCGTCGGTAGGACGTTCCAATAAAGCATCTCGTCACACGGGTAAGCTTTCATTGCTCGAACGAAGTGGCGGATATAGTGGGTCGGGTCCGTGGTACCGTCGTAACGATTAATTTTCGGCGCGGTGTAGCCTACGGGATATGGAGATGCCACTATTTCTTCGGAGAAAGGAGAAAATCTGTCTACTCCTGTGAACGAACTATTGAAGCATTTCCTGATGGTCGGTGGACCAGGGAGAGCCGGGACAGCTTCCCGTTGTTGTGTGCGTCTTAGCTCTCGTAGTCTCCTTTCTTTTGATCTTCCGGAACTTACTTCGTCTTCATGCTCGTCGTGGCACGAACGTGCGGAGAGTCGCCGGTCATGGAGAGACTCTCTTCGTTGCAGATCTTGGCAGGGTGGGTCCCGCGCGGAGCGCTGAGGTTGATGTGGTAGTCGTTGAGCGGCGCGCTCCATCGAACGGGCAGGCTCCTGTCTTGGTGGAGGGTTGGCAGGTCCGAGTCTGTCGAAAGCAGACTCCCTCCTGCCATGTTCCCTATCGTCTCTGCTCACACCATGTCGCGTTGGATTGCGTCCTGACTGACGGCTCTGGGCATGTTGGGACGGAGCGGCGGCCGTGTTTTGTTCTCGTAGTGCAGCCCGTACAGTTTCTTGGATCACTTGCTGGACTAACGGGTTGGTCAAGATTTCGAGCTGGGCAGCTTGGTAAGCGTCCAGGGATTGAGATGGATGTGTTCCTGGAGCTCGGGAAGGCCCGGCGCCCTCGGGTGTAGGCATCGGCGGAGAAGGAAGTTGAGTCGGAGTTGAGGTGTTCGTGCTTGGGCGCGTTCGGGAGGCTGACTGACGAGCTGGTTGACTTCGAGTGTTCACCATGCTGACGGTGTCTTCAGAGTACCGTGTGTGCGTTGCGTCGTAGTTCCCACGGACGGCGCCAGATGATGCTGATGGGTTTATCCTCACCAGGAGAGGGATGACGCACGCTGGGTAGATCTTCTTTGTTTAGTGGGATTTACGGAGTGGAACCCGTGTCGACGGGATGGGGAATTTATCTCAGTATAAGTCGGATGATTATCAAGACAGTGTTTAACGTGGAAAACCCTCAATGGAGGGTAGAAAAACCACGGGGAGGAACGGAGTCCTCAAAGTGTTTACTATGTATCTTTGGTGAATACAAGTATTGTACTTAGTGTCTACTGTATCTCTCTCTTATTTCTGTCCCCATCTTAAGATTACAAGTGGGGATTTTATACAGAGATTAAGGGGTATTATAGTAGTTGATTATCTGCTGAATCACTGTAGCGTTACACGAGTCTTTACCCGGGGGTGTAAGGGTAATCATGCTCCACGGGCTGGCGGCACGGAGTGCTGTCCGTTAATCGGCACGGCGTCCTGTTCGTCGGTATTGCAGTCCGTGGTCTTGTAGCCGGGCATGCTATGGCTTCGACGGGTCATGGCTTGTACACTTAACGGGGAGCAGTCCGTGACTCCCGTAACTCCCCGGTAGGTCGCTTCGTTAGGTCCCATGTTTGGGCCGTATCATAGTCCTTTGACTCCTCTTCACGATCCGATCATGCCTGGTGACCCTTACCAGCTTGACGGAAGTTCCGGTTCGAATGTTTCTCGTATGTCGGAAGATGACGATTCGTCTTCCAGGAGTCCTTGAGTGTCTTTTTGCACTTATTAAACTTAGCCGTTCAGAGTAGTTTTTTCTTGCAATGTTTGTCTTGTCGTGTAATCCCATTTTCGAATGAAATAGATGCCGATTCTGCGTTTCGCTAGTCTCGTAAGGGTATTTGTTTTTAACGAACGGGCCTTTGCGTCCCCCCCAGCCAGTGGTAACGGAGTGCGATAT
>MJHO01000425.1:0-39390 GCA_002076135.1 Xerophyta viscosa | reverse complement strand
TTAAAATGTATTACACTTAGCACGGAGCGAACATCTTACATGAAATACATAATACAGACTACGGCGTGCATGTCAGCGGTCGAAAAAACACTAGCTGCTAAGACCATACGACAATGATATTATTGGCCCACGATCAGAAAAGACAATGAGGAGCTGGTGCGAAAATATGAAACCTGCCAAAGGCATGCTAATATCACACATTTACCTCCGGTGGATCAGATATCCATTAGTGGGCCCTGACATTTCGTCCAATAGGAAATGGATATAGTAGGACCACTGCCCACAGTAACTTAAGGCAGCAAGTTCATCATCGTAGCGATTGAATACTTCCCCAAGTAGATAGAAGTTGAGCCAGTCACCACGATAAAACAGCTAACAATTGTTGAAAATTTTTCTAAAAAAAAATTCATTTGCAGAATAATGGGACTTCTCAGTATTGATCACGGATAATGGCACCCAGTTCAAAAGTGCTATCTTCGCAGAACAATGCGAAATATACAAAAACACCAATTCTCATCGGTATATCACCACCAAACAAATGGGTTAGTGAAAAATGCTAACCGCATCATCATATCGGGATTGCAATCTACTCTAGAGGAGAAAGGGGAAGCTGGTATGATTTGCTCCAAGCACTGCTGTGGGCATACAGAACCACATATCGTAAGGCCACAGAAGAAACTCATTTCAACCTAGTATACGGCACAGAATATTGGTGATGATTTACTTAATTGCAGCATAACCATACATAACATAGAAATCACCTACCTTAGAATTCTAGTTGATAAATCTCGTGATGTATCTCACAAAGAGCAAATGACTCTTGTTTTGTGTTATGTTGATAAGATGAGGTTTGTGATGGAACGTTTTATTGGTATTGTTCAAGTTTCTGGTACATCAGCAAGTGCATTGAAGGAAGCAATTTATTCTTCGCTTGCTCAACATTCACTAAGCCCATCTCAGACACGTGGGCAATGTTATGATGGAGCAAGCAATATGCAAGGAGATATAAACGGTCTCAAAACTTTAACCATGAGAGCTATCCAATTGCTTATTGTATTAATTGCTTTGCTCATCAATTGCAATTGATCCTTGTAGCTGTTGCAAGTAAAGTTGATGATGTTGCTTGGATTTTTTTATTTAGTTGCTAATATTTTGAATTGCATTGGTGCTTCTTTTAAGCATTAAGACAAACTTCGAGAAAAGCAAGCAGAAAACTAAGAACAAGTCGCATAAATTGGATGAGCTTGAAACAGGGAGAGGTCTTAATCAAGAATTTGGGCTTGCGCGGCCAGGTGATACTTATTGGGGATTCCATTTAAAAATAATTTCGAAAGTGATTGATTTATTTCCATCCATTGTTGATGTGCTTGAAATTGTTACATCAGAAGGTTTAGATCCAAATTGATAGAATAAAAGCACAACTACTTTTAAATGAAGTACAAATATTTGAAGGTCAAGATATGAATGCTATGTCACTTAGTTTCACAAATAAGCGACTGCAAATGATTAGAGAGAGTGGATGGGATTCTCTAATGAATGATAACTTTCTTATTTTGTAAGGAGAACAATATTGTGGTCTCTAACATGAATGAGAAGCATGCTATCAGAGGAAAGTCAAAGCATAGAAAATCTACAAATACGAATTCGCATTATTTTCAAGTTAAAATTTTTTATGCAGTTGTTGATAGACAACTTCAAGAATTTAACAGTTAGTTTAATGATGTTAACACCAAGTTATTTCTTGGTGTGGCTAGTTTGAATGCCACCAATTTCCTTTGCAGACTATGATAAGGAGAAGATTATGAGATTGGCGCGATGTTATCACGATGATTTTGATTCAAGCAAGCTTAATGATCTTGATTCTCAACTTGACAACTATATATTTGACATGAAGTACAGTGATTAGAGATTTTCGAAGTTGAAAAGCCTTAGTGATCTTTCTAAGAAGTTAGTTGAAATGAAAAAGTATATTACATGATCACTTGTCAATTTTCTTGTGAAATTGACGCTAATTAGTTCGATCGCAACTGCAACTATTGAAAAAGTTTTCTCTGTAATAAAGTACATAAATAATAATTTGTGAAACCGAATGTCTAATCATATTTTAAATAATTACTTGCTCAATTTTATAGAGGATGGTGTATTTGAGAGTATAACCAATGATGCTAACATATATCGGTTTCAAAATATGAAAACTCGATGAGGTCAATTGTAATATAATCAAGTTTATTTTTGTATTAGTTGTGATTGTTTCATATGAGTATTCGACTTTATTTTGCGAAAGTTATGGCCATTACATATAAACAACACTGGACAACTGGCAATTTTTTTTTATTATTTTTTTATTACAAAATATGGTCAATATTAACCTTTGATTTGATCCAATAGGATAAGTATTCACTACGGTCCATAAGGAGTCAACGTATATAAGTACACGCGTTAAGCAAACTAGATGAGCCATACTGAATCTTAAATTTTGAGAAAATGAAAGAGAAGGGTGATTCTTAAACTCATACTAAACACTAAACGTGGACGAGATCATAGGATCGGGAGGACGCCAACAGAAGTAAGTATAATATAGATATATGTATATATATATATATATATATATATATATATATAGATGAGTTATTCTCAGCTCGACCTGAGAATAGCCCATCTCAGCTGATTTCTGGGCCGTCGGATCACGTTAATCCGACGGCTCTGTTCACGTGCGTGTTTTTCACAGGCAGAAATGTCGTTAGCGACCTTTTGAAAGTTCGACTGACTGTTTGATATGCACCATCCACGGCCGTAATTTCCAATCTGGAGAGGCTATTCTCAAAGTCACCCTGAAAAAGCCTCTCTCTCTCTCTCTCTCTTCTCTTATATATAATATATATATATATTATAATTCTCTTTTGTTAGTTAGATTCTTTTCTTGCACTTTCAGTCTGCTCTATCCAAAAGTTGTGTTTTGCAACGCAACAAGGACACACATCTATCTAACAGTTAGGTGTGGATAGATCATTGTCGTGTCCCCAAATTAATTATAAACTGTTAGTAAGATTTTCTTTCTTTGTTTTTTATTTTTATCTTTTATTTTTGCTTATGATAAATCTTGGAACAAGACTTAAGATAAATGTGTTATGACAATCGACCTCATCGAAAATTAACAACTAGAAATCGTAAGTATACACCCTCCCTCGGAAGGCAGGTAAGAATTTTACATTCTTGCGAGCAAATACGTTTGAAGTGACTTCCACGAAAAGTAATTTATAATTTCCACCTTACCATTTGTTAAAAACATTAAATTTCACTAGCATATGGTAATCTCTAATTTGTGAAAACTATGGAGCTAAAAATACAAAAGATTACTTTGAAAAAGATTACAATCTATAATAAATTATTATTTTTTTTAATTAAGAAATGCGAAATCAAGGGGTTAGAGTTCCAACCATCATTTATCTCCAAACTAATAATAATAGTTTCATCTATCCGTCTAATTAAAAAATGTGTATTTCTACGCATATTTTCAAAGATATTTTTTAAAATATTTTGTATTAAAAAAATTATATAGTGCATCAAAATCTATTTTTACGTATTTATATTTTAATATATATATATATATATATGTATGTATATATATATGTATGTATATATATATTGGTTTGATTTAATAATATTAAGAAAAAGCAGGCTTGATTTGTAATTATTTCTTAAAATTAACCAAAGAGTCATGTCTTGTAGTGGTGACGTTAGCAAGATAATTGATGATACAAACATGGGCAGGAAAAAATTTGATAAAATCGTAAGTAGAAAAAAAAAAACTTGGGAGTACAAAATTGTAGCGTAAAATAAATAACTTTACTTTTATTTAGAAAAACTAAAATTAAATAAATAACTTTGTAAATCCGAGTGTTATATAAAACATGTCAAAACCTATATCACTAGATTATCAAATTTTGGAGCTCGAATGGTGATTTATTTTTATCTAAAAAGCACGAGTACGAAAATGGGTGCGAGAACATGGTGACATGATGCGAATACGAGACACGATAATTTTTTAAAAATAGAATATAGATATAATTTAGACACTGTAATAAAGTTATAAATATTAAAAAATAATATATATTAAGTATTTAAATATATGAAAGTACAATAACATTCAATAATAAATTAATATATAATATAATTTTCACATTCTTGAAATAAATGTAAGCAACAAGAGTCTATTACGTAAAAAAAAATAAAATTATTTACTAATATGTACTAATAATATTATATAATATTTAAAAAAAAATTAAAATAAACAACAAATATAAATATAGACACGTGTGTCGGACACTTGTCTGGCGTATTCGATACGTGTGTCCGGAATTTTTTTTAATTTTTATTTTCAGCTACTTCTGTAGTGTATCCTATACATATCCAGAGGTATCAGTATAGTATCAGTATTAGATACTATAGGAATATTTTACGGGATAAAAATTTGCGTGTCCGTACTTTTTAGATTATAGTGGAACATATGAACATTCCAAAGCAAAAGAGAATATTAGCAGAATATTCACCAAAAGACAAGAAAATTCCAAAAGATTGCTTGTCTGAATAAAAATTTAAAAACAGGGCAATGACATATGGGCTTCAAGATCTGTGCTTCAACAATCTTGGCATTGGATAAGTTGCTTCTTTTATGGGTGCGGACTTAATTGATTGAATAGGAACCAGACCCATCCGGTGTTTTACTCACATTCTAAGGCCGTAAGAACATCCAACGGTTCAGTAATTAGTTCGAGAGGACTCGGAAATCCTACCTTATGTTATGTTGAATCCTGTGAGGTTAGATTCTGAAAGATTGTACAATTTCAACTGCTATATTGAAAGAATTGTGAATGTGAAATATAACTGGTGCTATCCTGATTTGGAAAGTTGAAAGGTGACAAATTAGAGCTGGCCTATAATGAAGTTTTCCTTGCTACCTAAAAAAAAAAAAAAGAAAAAAAAAAGTCTTTTTAATGTTCTCATTTTCCTAAATATACTCACCCAATTCATGCTTTGCTTGTCTTGTCATCTTACTCAACAATATATTGTTCATATATGCTCTTTGTTGTCCTTCCTCTTTCTATCTCCCCTTCTCTCCTCCCTTCACTCTTTTGAGAATTCAAGGTAAACCAAACTGCTTTCCTTTTTCCTTTTTTAATCTTCGGCTCTATAAAACTACTCTTTTAAATCTTGAATTGCGATGACGTGTCTTGTGCCAGTAATTTGGAAATATCACATGTTTTTTCATAGAATTTTTAAGTTGTTTATAGGTTTTGCAGAGGGAGGAGTAGGGATGGAGGCCAATGGTGGAGAAAATCCCACTTACCAGCAGAAAGAGGTGAGTTTTGATTATGAAATTTTTGGGATATTTTTGAATTTTCATTTGATTTATAAGCTTGCATACTTTTTGCATTTATCTAATATTTTTACTTCTCTTTCTCAAACTTTAAGTGCCAAGGAACTGATCTGCATTATGAACATGACTTGTTCGATTAAATGCTTAAGTTTCGATTTTTTGGCCTATCTTGAACTTTGCAAATACATTTTGTAGAGTTTTCAGAAATCTCAAACTTGAATTTTGCTCTGTGATAGTCATCACAAGTTTACTTAGAATATAAAAAATGGCGACATTGGATCTAGTGGTTAGAACTTGAACCTTTCATCAAATAAGTATCAGGTTCGAAACTTCTCACCACTGCTCTCTTAATTATCCAAACCACAAAAAAAAAGGTTTACTTAGAACATTCAAACTAACATTTCAAAAGAAAAATGTATTCTCCTTCCAATATTTCCTGTGATGTTGACAATTTAGCATTTATATGATCATATTGAATTCCTCCGCTCGCCTAATCCCAAAAGTTTTATCTTAAAAAAAACGTGGTTGTGCAACTACATGGCATATAAAAATGGTCTTATGCTCTATGTTGTTTGATATTCTTCGGTTCTCGGCTTCAATCGAATGGTGAGGCATCCTAATTGAATAGGAGGAAAAACTATTGAACCAATTGACCTAATATTCGTAATTTGCTATTATCATTTGATATATCTTTTTTCTTTCTTTTATTGCTTAAGTTAATGTTTCTAATAATGATACATGTATTATCCACAAAGATATTTACAGCATTTTACGTTTAATGTTAAATATGTTTCTTGCCTTGATTTTTTATATGCATGCAAACTCACTTGTTCTAGGTGTCATTCGTCGACAAATATGGCGGGATTGTACCCAAGAAGAAGCCACTGATCTCAAAGGTATGCGATATTTATCTGTTTTTTTGTATTTGATTTTCAAATGGAAGAATCAAACAGTGCCAAATCCTCACTGTCTCCTTCTAATAAGCAGCCATGCTGTCATTTATCGAACTCTTTCGATCTACCTTATTTTCTAGCTAGCTAAGCCTAGAAAATTACCTCAAAAACAGATTCCCTGCCTATTATGGTACCACCTACTTTCTTAAAAAAAACAAGGCAATTATGGCAATACCTAAACGAGTACTATAAATGTAGTGTTGACATAATTTTATAGGTACTTTGCCGATCATTTTATTAGTTTATGATACCAAGGAATGCACTCGCATGAAGTGGAAATATAACCGATTACATACAGCAGCTAAACCGTAAAAGTTACAGCTTGAATCTTTCAGAAACTACAAAATGTTCACCACCACTTTTTGGTCGAGCCGTATGACCCATTTTGTTTACTGGCATTTATGTCTCTAGAAGAAACATATTTCACTTGTGTATCATCAATTTGATTACAGGACACTAAACGAGCCTATTTTGATTCTGCTGACTGGGCCCTCGGCAAGGTAAATTTACACTTTTCTGATTCTCTTCTCATGTAAGAACAAGCATGTGCATATGGTATAAAGAATTACTATATAGAATCATACATACTTGTGTTGCCATATTAATGAGAATTTTGACACTTTTAAATTCTGAGTATGCTGAAAAAGAAATATGCACAGAGTCCGTTACAAGAAAGTTTTGACATGTGTTTTAATTAAAACTCCTTAATTAAAAGAATTGCAAGTCAATCTATTCATCCAGTTTAAAGTTGACTTTAGACATGTCGAGAACATTGGTTTCTAAGTTATTAATTTGTAGTTTGTAGTTTATTCGCCGGTTCTTATATCGTCTGTTTTGGTTAATCAGCAAGAAACCAACATGGATCAGAAGGCTACAGTCAATGTGGAAACTTTGAGACCAAAGTTGCAGGTAATTTTGTGCTGTCATAACCATCTACCTGTTCTTCATTTAACTCTCTCGGTACATGTAAAATTATCGTTCTTGCATTGCGCAGAGAACCCATCATCATCGAGTTCCACCCCGAAGGCCCTCTTGTACATCTGGTGGAGACAACAAGGTAACATTTTCACTTTTTTATATGTATATATGTATTTTATATATATATATATATATATATGTACAGATGTTTTGGAGCAATTTTGTAAAATTTTTCTGGCATTCATATATTTTTATCAAAAAATTGCTGTAGATATATGTTTTGGAGTGATTTTGTAAGTTCTTTTGAGCGAAAATCAGGGACGGATTTGATAGAGTGGTCCAAAGCCGGGACTTTTCCAAGAAACCCCAGAAAAGTGTGTCCATTACATTATTTAGCGAACTTTTCAAAGCATTTGATGCAGATATATGTGTGTATATATGTTCGAATTGGATTGAAATTTGCTGGGCTCTAAAGTAGCTCTACTTTGATGTTTTTGCAGGGATACTAGATGAACATCCAGGTGAAGACAGTCTCATCAAGAACAGGCATTTAGTTTCAGTTATGTAGATATAAAGATTTAGGTATTTGGTACCCATGGTTCTTTGTATTTCTATGCTATCTTATTTACTATTTTTTTTGGTTTTTGTCTAGTTTAGTGATTAATATGGTTATCAAGATGGCCTGCAAAGTGAATAATGTCACGCCCCGACCCGCCCCGGATTCCGCACCGTCCAAGATCCGGGCGCACCACACGGTCAAGTCCTTTTCCTAGACGGAAGGTGGATCCATTTGAAAGGTGCTAATATTAGGCCTTCCTAGTATATAAGTTGAACTCTATCCCACGCACACCCGTTATGGGACTAATCTCCCGGACTTACGTATAGGGCCAATTCTCGCCCAATCCGTGCATTGTCCGAGTTTTCCGTCGACCGAAAAATCCAATTTTGGTCGACTGAAAACTACACTGAGCGCCGAAATCAAGGCATCACATTTCCCCTACCATAAGACGCGACGTCCTCGCCGTGCAAGACGGGTCGCATGCGGAACTCTAGCGCAAGCTTTCTCTCGTCGGTGTACCGCTAGTGTACTTTGACCTAGCACAGCGAGGATCTAGATCTTATCCAGGTCAACCTCCCATTCTGCTTACGCATAATATAGCGTACAAGTGACAGGGTTGCTCTGATATCATTTATGTCACGTCCCGACCCACTCTAGGATCCACATCGCCCCAAACTCCGGACGAATCACACGACCAGGTCCCTTATTTTAGCCCCAAAAAGGATGGATTCACTTGAGAGGCGTTAATACTAGGCCTGCCTAGTATATAAGCTGAACTCTGTCCCCCGCACACACAGTATAAAACTAAATCTCGCAAAATCCCGCACAAGCCCAATTCCGGCCAATCTGTTCCTTGTCCTTGTTTTTGGTCGACCGGAAATCCGGTTTCGGATGACTGAAACTTGAATCGGGGCATCACATTTTCTCCACCATAAGAGACGACGTCCTCATTGTTCAGGACGGGTCATAGGCGGATGTTCAAGCCCAAGCTCTCCCTTATCGGTATACCGCTAGTACACTTGACTAGCACGGTGAGGTTCTAGACCCTATCTAGGTCAACCTTCCGTCTAGCATCCGCACAACTTAGCGTACAAATAATAGGATCGTTCTGATACCATTTTTGTCATGTCCCAACTCGCTCTGGCCTTACACCGCCCGAGCTCCCGTCACATTACATGACCGGGCCCTTTAAACGGGTAGATCTACTTGAGAGGTGCTAATACTAGACAATAATAATATGAGCTGAGCTCTGTCCCCTGCACATGCGGTATGGAGCTAAATCTCGCGGATTAGCGCATAGGTCCAATTCTAACCCAATCCGTGCCTTGTCTATGATTTTCGGTCGACCGAAAATCGATTTCGGACGCGTGACCGCGTAAATCGGGGCATCACAATTTTTTTTCTTGACTGCATAAATTGGGCATCACAATTTTTTTTTGAGATTAAAATGATTATTTTTTATGATTGGTATTCTGTCAAACATGTAAGTTAGTTATATTCCTAACCATCAGCCACAACACAGTAGTAACAGTTATCACTCACCACAGCATTGGTGCTGGTTTGATTTCTGTCAATGCATGGTAGAAATATCTTCTATTATTAACGGGTGTGGGTGCGTATATTGCCTTCCCAAAACATGGAAAAAATTCTTGCGAGTTAGCAGGCCCAAAATGGTATTGTGCTCTAGTTCGCCTTTTTCCTAACAATTAGCCAAGATTGTCTTTTCTAAGCTAGCCTATATCGTATTACATAAATTTGGATATAAATATACATTTGGATATAAATATACACGTACCAAATTTCTTGATTTTATTTGAGTTTTTTTTTTTATTTTTTATTTTCTCTTTAAAGTTTAGAATTATTATATCTTTACTTAAGTAGGAATTATTAGATCTCTCAAGTAATTATCTCCAAATTTAATTTTGTGTATTATTTTTCTTTTTTGATAATTGTAAGGTAAGCCGTGATGCTCCTTAGGTGCTTTATTTATTAATAATCTTTGTTTTTTTTGAGATAATGAGTTCAAACTTTTGACAGGATATATACCAAATATTTTACTAAATATAATTTTCTACCTGTAATCTATTATACCGTAATAAAAAAGTAAAACTTTCAATGTGCGTGGCTCCTAGAAATGCCATTGAGTATAAATATATATATATATGAGTTAACTTTCAGAATTTTTTTCTGAAAGTTAGGAAAAATTCTTATCTCGTATTATAAGGGATGTGACTCATTTGTGAGCTATCCACTACACTAATTTAGATACTATGTTAGGGCGAAAATGAATCTGTGTGATGCACGGTTGGATTTTAGGGTTGCGGCAAAAAGTTAAAAGAATAAAGTAGGTGCGGTCCAAATATTTTTTTACAATAAACAAAAAAAGGAAAAGAAAAGGTTACACAGGTGGATATCAATTACAGAACTGAAAAGCTTTTGTTCCATCAACAACATTAGCTCATCTTGTGTTAATGAGATGTGATCTCCTCAAAACTACATCGCGGGACATATATGATATAATGGGCATTTGCATTTGTATGCCCTCATAATATCAAATCGCATTTTTATGTCTCCCCTAATTCGAAGTTGTACTTTATGTCTCTTGATCATGTGAAATGATAAAATTGTATTGATTATTTTTCTTAAAAGATAAGGATAATTTTATCGTTTTATTAGATCAAGGGGATATAAAAGCACCATTTCTAATTATGGGGTAATTTTTATAATTTCGAATTATTGACGCTTAAAAACACAAAATGCCCCAACTTTATATCTTTCTTTCAACAGTTCCCTGATTACCTCTCTCTCTCTCAGGGTTCTCTTTCCTTCCGCAATTCTATGATGTTTTCAGAATAGGTGTTTGATGGAGAGGTTTGGTGAATTGAGCATAAGACTAACGGTGCCATAGAGACGATCGTCAGAAATAAATCATACAGAACACAAAAATTTACGTGGTTCATCGATAATACCTACGTGATTCTGCTATCCTTAATCCTAATTTATCTATTTTTTAATTTAGTAACTAAATATATAAAATAATTAATGCTAAGTCAAGATTTTATTGTCTCTAACAACTTTCGGACTATATGGAACGGCCCATCAACTGTGGCTCAATCTTTTTCTCACCAGGAGCGTACGAAGCATCTCTGCACAATAAGGATTCAAATTAAAATACTGAGCTTCTAACGCAAATGCATCTCTAGTGGCCGCTTAATACACAATCTTCACTTTAGTTTTGTAATTTACATCAACAAACTCCTGAAAAAAAAATAGCAAAGGAGCCTTTCATAAAACAATAATATGTTTTAGTTTCTTTATATTTTTAAAAAACAATAATTTTCAGCAAGTCTTGCCAATAAGTTACACGTAACCTAAAATTGTATATTTGGGCAGGCCTAACTGGCCTAGCTTGGGCTTTTAAAGACCCATATACAAATGTATATAAATCTACGAAAATTCAAATAATCTCTATACATATATATATAATATATATATATATATATATATATATATAATATATATATATATATATATATATAAATATATAATACTACATTAAAGTTGGGTTTCTCCCTCCCTACTCACTTGAAGCCCACGTGGCTTTGTTTTACACATCTTTGCAAATATTTTACGTATACCACCTCGATATTTTAAATTATTTACATTTTTTAAACCCCCATATCCGGTCCTCTCTCCATTCTATAATATTGGGACGTTTGTTGAAAAATAAATTATAAAATTTTATCAAAGCACCAAAAGTTTCAAAAATATACTATATGGGCTGTAGTGCATTTTTTTTGGTCGAAAATCCCCCATCTTTACCAAATAACTCTTTTAATAACCTGGCATGTAGCACATGCTACAAGAGCTTTCGTCCTCCTTTGCGATACATTCTCTCCCAATCTTTTTTTTTGGTAAATGCAACATCAGCATCTAAATTCTTTCTAATCTTACAAATAAGTCCCTAAAATGTATATTCACAATTTGAACTTATACATAAGTCTTTCTCGGTATTCGTATTAGTCATTGTAACTAATGTATAAATATTTTTTTAGAAACTTTTAATAATAAGATTGTAAATCTTGATAAGATTTATAACTTTCATATTCAATATTTTTCAAAAAAATATTTTTAAATAAATATTATGAAGCTTTAAACTCTCAGTGGGATTTAAAATGAATATGTTAATCAACTAAACTTTTGAGCTTCATAACACATATTTAAAATTAAAAATCTTTTAATATAAAAATTGTAAATCTCATCAAAATATAAAATTTTTGTATTAAAGTTTTTTCAAAAAATATTTCTAAAAAATATTCAAAGAATAAAAAAAAGGGGTTTATTCATAGATTTTAAATAGTAGAAAGACTAATATGCAAGTCCTTTTCTTCTTTTTCTCAGCGTACAAATATACAATCCCTTCCATTCTTCCTTTTCTTACTCTTTCTCTAAAAAATAAATTTCAGCAAAGTCCATACTGTCACCATGCTGCACAGTACTCATATAGTGGATGTTGCCATTCCGTCACTATTCACCTCAAATTCCATCAGATCTGAGCTTTGGGATAGCTTCACAACTTCTTCGTTCTTATATCTGTTTCACTCCAAACACTCACAAGGTAATGATTATTGCTTTGATCAGCTTTGTTTTGGTTGTGATCAATTGGGGATTCTTAATTGGTTTTGCTTTGTAGGACAAATTGCAATGCTTGGTAGGAAACACATCGATGTGCTTTGAGAGCAACATCCCTGATTTTCTTAAAACAAAACAAAGTATAAGCGTTGCTCCAATATATAGCTTTACTTATTACTTTTGAATTGCCTTTGCCATATGTTAAGGTGCATTCTCACTGTAAATGATATAAATTTGCTGCTGGTTAGCTGCTTCTCCTGTAGTCTTATATCTCGATAGATTAGGAAAATATAGTTGCATTTAGAGAGTTGTTGAAGCTTATTTTCTTTGAAAATTGAGCTTAAGCAATATTATTATTTTCGATTTTATTATATATATATGTTCTTTTGAAATGAGCACATTTATGATTTAGTGAGCCTCGGCTTCTGCTATTCTATTGCCCTCTAATTCACAAGCTTGAGTGGATCTCAGCACTAAATGCTAGAAATATTACATATTATCATTAATATCAGGACGCAATTTAATCTTTTCTATTAGTATGTGTACTTTCGCACTACCATCTCTGTCTATCATTGTCCATTAATATTTTATTGGCACCCGCGTATTGCGCGGGCATTACCACTAGTATATATATATATATATATATATATATATATATATATAATATATATATATATGCCGGTTCAGTTGGCGTTGATCCCATTCGGTCTTTGTATTTTGGAATAATGTCAAAAAACTCCCTACTTTTTAAACTCATACAAATTAGACTTTGTATTTCCAACTTTTTCAAGGGATAATGTGTTTTCAGCCCCTGATTTTGAACTTCTTCCCGTTCAGCCCCTGTAGTTTCACATTTTCATTTTTAGCCCCTGCATCGAAATTTGTGCAACGCCGTTTCGACTACTGTATTAGAATTTTTTGAAAAAATTTTCAACAAAATATTATAAATTTTGATAAGATCTACAACTTTCATGTTCAACACTTTTTCAAAAATACTTCTAAATAGATATTTTGGTACTTCGAAGTATTAACGGGTTTTGGATCCGACCCGTTAACCCGTTAAAATTTCAAAATCTCAAAGCACCTATTTAGAAATATTTTTTTAAAAAGTGTTGAATATGAAAATTGTAGATCTCATCAAAATATATAACTTTTATGTTGAAGGTTTTTTCAAAAAATACTGATACGATAGTCGAAACGGCGTTGCACAAATTTGAATAAGGGGCTAAAGAGGAAGAGGTGAAACTGTAGGGACTAAACGGGATGAAATTTGGCTTCTAGGGGCTGAATAAATATTGCCCCCTTTTTCAAAGCTATTTCTGGCCAGACACTACAGGAAAAAGTCATATAATGACTAAACAATTACTGTTGTTTAGTCATTGTTAGTGTGAATTTTAGTTATATAAGTTGCTGCAGACTAAATTAAATAACATTTACTTGATGGATCCTTATCACTAAATATTATTTTTCTTATAGTGGGATACTATAAGATGTTCTAGACACCTTGTTTGTTCCAGAGCGGTACTGTAATGTCGCCAGCTTGTATACTAATATTGTAGCTGAAGTATTCTGTGCAAGCTAAACAACTGTTCCAAATGAGCAAAAAAAAATTATTCTGGAAAGCTAACTCACTGTTTTCATTCGAGGGGCTAATTTGCTCAAATTTTAGAAAGTAGGTGCTTTTGGGACAAAATTGCTTTTTTTGGGCGGTTCAACTGGAACGGAGGGAACCGGCAGTCTAGTCAGTTTCCTCTTCATCTCGTTACACCATAGTGTACCATTTGGGTTGTTCAAGCAAGCTCTTCAACTACAACCTTATCTATACATTATTATGAACTTATCTATTCTTTGAACAAAAAAATATGCTCAATACGGAGGAATAAACTACGCAAACATAAGTACATCAAAATACCAAGTTGTAAATATGATAAAAAATTACTATACATTGTTTGAACGAGCTACATGGATCTTTGGATGCTACTATACTCTTACATTTTACCATAAGATTATCGCAAGAAAATATTCAAGCAATCTCACTAGCGGATCGGATCCGTTGTATATATTATATATATATATATATATATATATATATATATATATGAGACGATGTAGAGTCCATCGTTTTGACCCGGTTTGTACGTACATATATGTGATATTAATCGTGGAAATTGGCCGTATACATGTAGCATGTTCTTTACCATGTTTTATACATACTTGGATATGTGTCTAATAGATGTTCATGTTTAGGAATTTCTAGATACGTGGGTATACAATGTTATGCGATATGCTAGTTCGCGTAGTGTTTTTAGCTTAATTTGTGAAATGCAGAGGAGTTTGGCCGACCAAAATATCTCACGTGAACTGGTATAAGTTAGGTCATTGCGTTGGGCAATCTCATTTCTTCTTCTCCCCTTGCCAAGAGTAGAGATTGACCTCCCCTAGCTTTCTTAGCCATTCTAGTGCGCTAACGAGCTTGAAGGGTGAGATTGATCGTGGATTTGAGTTATCGGAGTCAAGTACTGCGCGTGGATACCAAGTTTATCGAATTCGGTCAAGATTTGGTGTAAAGGAGAAGATTTCGACCATGAGGGAAGTGGTGTTCAATTGCTTTATGTTTGTACCTTTGTATGTTGAACATGCATTGTTTATACATAATATGTGGTTATTAGCATGAAAAATGTGTAAAACTCATGTTAGGGTGTTTAACATGAATTTCTAGTTAATCATGCTACTATGATTATACTAATACAAAATTGGTGAAGCAAGATTATGCGGATTGGCATATTATCGTTGTATTTCTATTGATGAAAGTGCTTGAGTATGCATGCTCGGGAAAACACTAGTATGATGCGTTTGGTTCGTGAAATCCTGATAGAATTTTTGAAAATTTAACACGAGGGAATCTAACTCCTACATTTGATTCGCCAAAGCTGCGAAAATACAGCGTTCCTATAGATATAATATTCCCATAAATGAGCAGTAATCTTGAATTTACGTCAGAAATATTTTAACTACTATATAAATATCTTTTTGAAAAGCTTTAAATATGAAAAGAAAAAGATTATGATATGATCAAAAAATTTTAAATTCAAAGTTTTTTAAATAAAGTGCTTCTTCATTGATGCTTTAAAATCTTGGTGGATTCAAATATTAATCTGCTAAGATTTTAAAACCTCAAAACATCCTTTTAGCAGTATTATTTTTTGAGAAAATTTTGGATAGAAAAAAATTATATTTTAATATAATTTACAACCTTTTATTCTTTTTTTTTTTAAAATATTTTCAAATATGTATTTTGGGATGCCAAAGAAAATGGATTGCAAACGAGAGATTTATTCGTAAAAAGAAATTCTATTTTTCAGGTTTATTGAGATTTATTGCAAATGAGTGACTGTCAGTTTACTTTTTGTTATTTTAATTATTAAATATTTAGAAAATGGTCACTTTTTATGTAATAATTTTAAAATACGAGAAATGGTTATTTCCAAAACATTGGAGAGTTAAAAATATTATTATTTTTAGATATCTCATTAAGTTTTAGGCTAATATGGATAATGCCATATTAACTATGAAATTTTTGGAATAATCCTAAAGAATTTTTCATTTATAAACAAAGTTTCAAAGGTGGCCCAGACCTGTCAAAGACTTTCACCTGCAAGCTTGCTCTATTTTTTTAAAAGAAGATTTTCACTGGTAAAATTTCTTAAATCATATTTATAAATACCGGTAACAAATTAGCTCAATTACTTTTTTTATTAGTATGGAAAAGGTCCGTCCGTATTCGGTCACCTTTTATGCCGCTATTTATTACGGTCACCTTTTATGCCGCTATTGTAATAAATAAACTTGCGTTTGATATCAATCGATATTCATCAATTAAGAAAGCCATCATTTCCTTTAAAACAGATCCAAAATTCTGTGTTACTCTTAATGAGGTATTGGAATATAAACCATTTCTATCTATATCCTGAAATAATTCTTTACCAAATTTGTATCCAACGTTATAAAAATTTTCAAAATAGTCATATTTTTACTGATATTGCACCAATCGGTTACAACCCAGGTAAAAAAAAAATGATAGTTGAAAGAATTTTCATGAAAAGCTCTCAAAATAATAAACGAAATTTGGTAGCAAATTGTACAGCACCACTGATTTTTTTTTTTTTAAACTTTAATCTAGTTTCCATGTTTTTATTTTTATTTCTACACAAATTAATAATTTATCCATATAAAATTGGCCTTCTCATAAATAAATTTATGAAAGCAGACTAATTGGTAATCATAAAGTTATTTAGAGTAAAAAAAATATGTCTTGACTATTTTTGTTATTATATATCGTAAGATTTGCATTTTTTTCCAAATAAAGAAATGAGATTATTGACATCATTTCAAATCATATAAAAAGTTTCATGAAAAAAAAAATCATATAAAAAGAACATTATTTGCTCAAAATAATTTAGTGGGGCAATAATTAGTCAAAATTAATTATGAGGACACTTTAGTAAAATGTCCATTTTGGTAACAGGCAACTTGACTTACAATTTTGATGACGACATATTTCAAAGTACGCCACCATTGCTGAGAAGCTTCAGCTTTCTAACCACCCTCGCATCCTCCCATCGTCTCGGCTTCGAGAAAATTCCCCACAAAGAGTTCGTCGGATCCTCACGATGAATTCAACTTCCGGTGGTACGATGAGGGCGGCGGAGCGGTGGATCGACATCAACGCGTATACGAGGCCCGTCGTCGTTGATCACCGCATCCCTCTCCAGAACTACTACCGCATCGCTTCTAATCTCTTGAAGCAGGTATGCATCCCAGGTAGCATCTTCAATTGCAGTTCTTATCGGTAGATTAATCAGGTTATGCAATTCGGTGCAGTGTTAGTGTTTTTGATAGAAAATTAGGGAAGACTCGTAATTGAATTGGTTATGCGTCTCATAATTGGAATAGATGTATTGCTTTAATGAAGCTACTCTGATCTCCGTAGAATTATTGTTTTTTTCTTTTTATGATTACAAGTTTAGAGATTTTCAGTAAAAATATGGAATTGATTGAGCTTGGCACGTGCTTGACGCGTTGGATCTTATGCAAGTAAGTGGAATTTAAGAGTATGTTTTTCAAAACTTTGTGGAAAAAGAAAATAAAGGCGCTCGTTAGTTACTAACAGAAGATGATCATCTGTCGACCTTCAAGTGCTTTTGGCTTTAAATGATTGGGGACTAGTGTAATTAAATACTCTTATGTATATAGTTTTTTTCCGTATTATCTTGTGTTTACAATTTAGTTTTGTGGTCGAGACATTAGCGATAAGGAGAATAGAATGTTGTAAGTCCAATTAGTCCTACATATGAATGGGACGAATATTGGGCATATTTATTAAACCAAACGGCTACTCCGCTCAATGCCAATTTGTTTTGGATATAGGACTAATGAACCTTGGGTTTTGGTTCATGACAAATTGTTATTAAAGACTAGGAAAAGCTACCCAGGAAAGCAATTAGGAGAGGAGGTGCCACTAGTACCAATATTTGCATGGGGTTAGATAGGGCTAACTCAAAATCAAGTCAGCTGAAGTAGCTGTCAATGGTGTGCAGCGTCCAGGTGCCGACTTTGATAGGGGAATGCAATATTGTGCTCCCAATTACAAACCAATTACTCCACCCAATGCCAATTGGTTACGTAATGGTGTCTCTGACTCTTGGCTGCTTGCCCATCAGTATGGAGTAATTGACCTTCGGTTTCTTGAAAGATTGTTGTTTAGTGAAGTAGGTTTACAATAGTATTTAGTTGCTAGGTTTAAGCACATGCTATAAATTTAGGTATAAAGCTCGTAGTGTGAGATTAATGAATCTAGAAAGAACATTTAAAAGACGCACGTGATATGTTTTTAAAAGATTTTCGTTAGGAATTCCAAGCAAACAAGGAAAGTTGTGAAAATGAAAATGAAAATAATTATCCTGTACCAGTGATCCTCGAGAAATAGCGTTTCTTATGATCTTTTAGTTAAATGCTCATTCTATGCTAGTCTGCAGACTTAGGTTCAAATATTTCTTTCTCTGTTTACTTATCGATATATTCTTAATGTGAAAGCTAGTTAAATAAGATTTGACGCTATTATAGTTGTCATCAGTTGTGCCCCGTTCTCTATCTTTCCATGCTATCCATGCCACGGTACTAGCGTTTACATTCAACAATAATTTGATTCTATCTGATACGTTCTCAACTCTCCTAAAATTTCGAAATGATTTAAATGATGGAAGAGTGGACATAGAGCATGTCTAGCTATTTGGTGGTTATATTGAAAGAGAAAGCAACTTATATTGAATTAAAAAATGGTAATCAATTTTGACAATTTAATACTATTTCTTGTTAAATATAGTGATATTTAGCTGTCAACTGTAAATTATTAATCGTTGTCGTAATTATAATAATTTCTAGTATGCATTAGTTCATCAAGGAGCAGCAAAATGCTCCCTTAAATTTTCATGATATTATTGTTTTTGTTTTTTTGTTTTCTTCTTGATAATTTGTTTGGACTTGTTTATTCTCATTTCAATGCATGTACTCTTGAATTACGAGTTCTTCCCCGCTATTTCTGTTGAACTATCCAGCTTTTGTCTACTAGTTTGTTTAGGCAAGCTTTTTTTTTTGTGATTTCATGCTTTTCTTTCTTTTTGATCCCTGCAGGCAACTATTTACCGTGAGGAGAAGAACCTCATTGATCTTTATATTATACTTGTGAGATTTTCCAGGTTATGTGTTCTCCTTCTTGTGAAAAATATGCACAACTTGATTGAACATATAGCAGAATGTATTTATCTAGGATAAGGCCAACACAAAAAAAATGTTCTTTACACACTATTAGTAAAAAAAATTATTTCTTGAAGTTGTTACTTTCTTACATGCAGTTTGTTGTGCGAAACATTACCTTCCCATCGTGATTACCAGAATTCAAATCCAAAAGACAAAACATTTTTCAAAAAGGTCTGAAGAATATTCCTTTTACTAGCTTGATAATCTCATTAATAAAATCTATTGTCTAAAATATGTTGAGAAAGCACAAAGTGCCTTGGGAAGCCGTGACAAATCTAAATTATATCTTCTAGAAATTGCTAGATGTCATGGATGAATTGGAAACATTGAAGCCAGTTGTTTTACACCAAGTTGATGAGATGAATAGAGGGCCTGCTTACCAATTGGTTGGGGAAATGATTCCTTCTAAAGCAAGTCCTGTTGTTACCAAGCAACGCAGCTCAAGAGCTCACATTGAACAGGTATAGTCCTTGCATCTTATTATCGTTATCTTGGAATCTGCTTCTAGTTGTTGAAGATTTACGAAACATGCACGCTTCTAATAAAGTATAATGTCCTTCTTGGATGCGACACCTACCCGAAGTCCTTGCATACACATTATGCAAATGTATTGCCATATTTAATGTGCTTTAAGATATGTGCAGTGGACTTGTAAACACAACGTTGAGTTTTGTAAGAAACAAAGTAAGATAAGATGAATTTCAATGTTAGACGATTATCTATGCTACCAAGTTAAAGACAACAAACCTGCTGGGGTCGGCTCCTTATTACGTACCCACTTGGCAGGTTATTTCCTAAAGAAAAGTTTAGAAGAAAATTAATATAAATTATGACTCCTTTGCATATACCTAATGATTTGAAATATTTATGGAGAAGGTATAAATGACACTTTTCTTGGTTATGATATTGATCATTAATTGATAAAAATATTGCTATGATTAGGTTATTAATTTGATACATGTTTGGATCCAAGATATGATTACCATTTTAAAGGTTTACAAATTAATTTTTTTTATTGGAAGTAGAATATAATGTTTCGCCTTGTCATGATCCTGTTCTGCCCAAGCTTTTTTTTTTTTTTTTAATAATGTTTGTTTTTAATAGAATTGACATGTTGCAATATCCATGTCCATACATCCAAATGTAGAGTTAGTAAATCCTTCATTTTGTTTTGAAGGCTGTACATGGAGTCAGTATAAAGTGCTAATGTTGGCCTTACTTGTTATATTGTTTGTTAGGGATCTTCTTCTATTGTGTGTTAGGGAATTGTAGGAATTAAGGAAAAAATCACAAGGAAATACGCCATGATGCACACTCAGAGTGATCAATAAGTTTACATAGAAATCCCGAAGGAAAAAGAAACCACGGGCAGAGGGACGGTTAAATAACTATGTTGGCCAAGAGAGATACAAATTCTCTGTGCATGAACCCTAACGGAGGTTCATTCAGTATGGGCTTCACCAGGAATTCAAAACATACTCAACATTATGTCTATTTTATTTCCCATAAGTTGTTTGCGTCTCTCAGCATTTGATACTTGTCTTATCAATTATCACTATTCTTAGTCGTCCTATGATTTCTATCTTGCTACAGATTACTATAATGTTGCAGCAGTCTTGAACTTTTGCTTTATGCTTTTCATGGATTTAAAAGATGAGTAACCACATAGTATCTTGGGGCTTTGTCGAAAAGCCCATGCGTTGCACAACTGTTTCAAAGAAGTCCCCTTTTTTGAAAAGATTACAAAATCACTTCAAATCAAATATCCATAAGTATTGTTTGAAATGTTGTGAATATGGAAAAAAAAAGATTTTTATGTGTTCCACTACTTTTGTATTCAAATTTTTTCCAAAAATGTTTCTAAATATATGTTTTGTGACTCCAAAGTCTTTGTAACCATTAGAGACTCTAGAGCCTTAAAACACCAATGTATAGCTATTTTTTGAAAAACATCTCCATACAAAAGTTGCAGAGTAATTAAAATCTTTTTATTTATTTATTTTTTAAAATTTTCCATATTCAAGAGTTTTTAAAGATACTTAGACATGCGTGTTTTGATTTAGTAATTATTAGAAAAAGCAGGGGTTCATTTAAGAGATCGGTACAAAAATAGGGGTTGATGTGTAATTATTCATAGTTTCTTTATGGTGAGTGGGCAATTAGGACCTAACCTAGTGTATCTTGATATTGTTATCCCAATTTTTTTGGGAAGTGAGAGAAATCTTGTAATGATATGAAGGTTTTAGTGCCGAGCCGAGTTGAGTTTCGATGAACTGGGATTCCGGCACTTGCATCTATTGGGACGTGTGGACCGTACCAATACACTTTTATTTTATTATAATAAAGCAAAAGGAAAAACGTTCAATACAAATAGGGTTTTTTTGGTCCGAGCCGATCTTGGTATTCGAGAACTGGTACATGCTGTCCAGGCACGTAAAAACTATGCATGATATATGCTTCATCGAAATTGTTTATATTCCTATTGGACTTGATTTTTCTTTTTTAATGTTATTTTAAAATTAGGTTTGTTTGTTATTATCTTCATTAGTTGATTTCTCTTGTCCTTTTTATCAGGAAGCCAGCAGAAGTACTTTTCAATCATTGCAAGAGCAAAGTAGTGGGCAAAACAATTATGTGTCAGTCAATCAGCTAGATAAACGTCTTCAAAAGTAAGATTATTATTTCACTTTTAGATTAATGTGCATATGTATTATTTAATATTTGCTTCATAATTCTGTTAAGGGGCTGCATACTTTTGGAGGAGTGAAAAAAAGTGGGAAGAAAGTGAAATAAAAAGTGAGAAAGTGAAAAATGTTGGAAAGTGGGTTGGAATTTCTTCGTTTATTTGGAGATATGGTGGGATGTAAGTAGTTTGAAGATTTATTTGGATTATAATATATAATTAAAAAAATATTTGTTTAATAAAAACATTTATATTGTAATTTTTTATTGAATTATTTTATTAATAACACCAAATAATAAATAAGTTGTTAGTTAATATATTTAAAAATTATTATGAAATTTATAATCAATAAATTTATTATAGGTTTTAGTTCATTAGTAAATTATTAGATAAATTCACAGTATTTGCTATCTAGCTATGAAGTTATAAGTTTATTTATTAGTAATAGTATATTATTTATTAGTAATAGTATATTACTACTCAATCATTTTAAAAATAGTAATTATTAATAACTATCATTGTTTATTAATTACAACTCTTATATACTTTCTAGCTTTTGGTGGGAAGTGGAGAAAGTAAAATTATGTAGAGAATGGAAAGTGAGAAAGTAACTTTTCCATTTCCTTTTAAAGATAAATAAGGAAAGTGACTTTCTCACTTTCTTATTTTCTAATTCTCCATTTTTTTGTCTAAGTAAACATGCCATAAACTAAGAAGTAGAGAAGCGTGTTTCATTTGTAAGTACAAAATACAATATTGTTTGATATGTGTTTGTGATTTGAGTTTTAAGTTCTTTTTTTTTTTATCTATAACTTGAGATGTTTTTCTTTATGCCTTATGACGTACAAACTTACAATGCATGCAAGTAGCCTTATCTGGTGTTTTACAATAGCAATAATGGCTATTGTGATTTAAGGTTTGAAACCATGGAGCACTCTTTTAGTGCAACAAATAGTTGATTCGGATATGATATGGCCAAAGTTGAACTTGGCCAATTTGGTGCGTAATAGCTGAAATTGGAACATTAATGACAGCCAGTTTGTAATATGGTTTTAGGTGCCGGTCACCGGTCGGCACGTGCATGTTTCGACAGTTGTTGATACGGCATGAACATGTTGAACTTGGCCAATTTGGTGCGTAATAGCTGAAATTGGAACATTAAATATGGTTTTAGGTGCCGGTCACCGGTCGGCACGTGCATGTTTCGGACAGTTGTTGATACGGCACGAACATGTACGATACGTGCCAGAAAACTTTATATTTGAATTTTAAATTTTATTTTGATTTAAGAACAACAACTAATAATAATAGGCACTATCGGCATGCTCGGCATATCTCGAGTTTGGGATTTACCGGAATGCGGCATGAAACGGCACCTTAAACCTTGGTTTGTAAAACTTGGACGTGGTTGAACAATCACAAAAAGAAGCTGATGAACCAGCTTATTTGTGGTGTTAGCAAGTCAGTTTTATAGCAAGAACCTACCTAGTTAGTGGTTAGGTTGACATTCTCTAGTTTGACTAGCCGGGTTTACATAGGCTTTGTTGTTTGGCCTTCCTGTTGTAACTGTCTGTGTTGCATTTCATCAATTATTCGCATACTCCTGGATGGTTATGTCCTTATTTGGGAGTTAGGAGAAAGAACCTTACTGTTGTCAATTCTGACCTGCTATAATGTTGTTTGTTCAGGAAGTAGTAAATTTCCTACTCTTTTTAAAAGAGGTGGTTAAAAGGGGAACTATTTAAAGCATCACATTAGCCTCGTGCATCTCTGTTTAGTCACATCTGAATCAAGGTTTAAGGTACCATCTCGTGTCGCGTTTTGGTAATTCGAAACTCGAGACATGCTGAGTGTGCCGATGGTCCGTGCTGATATTATATTTAGTTGTTATTTTTAAAAATAAAAAATTTTAAAAATTCAAAAATAAGTTTATTTGGCACGTGTTGTGCCGGTCCGTGCCGACTGCCGGAACAGGTAGGTGCCGTCCGGCACCTAAAACCATGCTCTGAATGCATTCCTTCCTTTTACAAGGTATAAACTTAATTGGAGCCCGGTTCTGTGGTTCTTTACTGCTGCTATGATATGCATTTGTATGTTCCTCACATATTTGCTTGCAATGTGCTTACTGTAGATGATAACCATGAATTAGTCTTTTAGGATATTTTTTTTTTCTCATCTGATAACGTGCATTGTTAATACATGCAGATCCCTTAATTTACTTGCTCCAAAAGAGGAAACATTGTCCAGACACTCTATATTCGGTCCAAATGGTCTCCGAGGCCAATGGACAGCACCTACTGCTGGTATAAGGGTATAATCCTTGCTTTGAAGTAAATACTGGTTAAATGTATCATCGTTCACGTCTATTCACTTTTATTTGTACAGGTCCAGTATCCCACCAACTTGGATGCATCTCAAATAAAATTTTCAGGGTTTGTATGAGCCAATCTCACTTAATTCGAATATGTCTATATGTTGTCGTCATTGTGATCCTAAAGAATTTGTTCATTCTACTTGTTTCGCTCTGTGTATGCTTGCACATCGTGACTCATCTTTGGTCTAATACATTTAATAGGTTGAACGAGAATGGGTTATGCAGACCTACCACAGAAGAAGCTGATTCCAGAAAGATAAGTACTGATTTGGAGTCTGTACTCTCTTTGGATGATGGTAGATGGTCACTTCCTGCACAGGAGTCTTGTTCTTTAGCAACTGAGTCCATGCGGGATGGTTCTCTCCAATTAAATATCAGGCAACCTTCTCCGCCCCCAGTTCTTGCCCAGGTGCATCCAGCTGCAATCCCCCCATCAAAAGTTGCTGATCCTAGACCTGGACCTGCTCAACCACTGCAAGATGGAATGGCGGACCCGAAGGGGTATCAAGATTTGCACATTGTAAGATGCACACTCTAATTTTCAATCTACTGTCACAGTTATGATCTTTTATGCAATCATAGTGAAGCGTTAAAGTTTTGTTCTTATACAGCCGGTAAAGTTGCTGGATTGTTTCCTAAGACTTGCAGAGATGAACACTGCAAAGAATTTAGAAACATGCGGAGTCCTTGCAGGTTCTTTAGTAAGTAGTATTATCGAACGTCAGTTTCAGAGATAATAGTATGTGTGGTAGTAATTGCTTAAAGCAGACTACTTTTTCGTTTGGCAGAAGAACCGGATGTTCTTTATAACAACGCTCATAATTCCTAAGCAAGAGTCAACTTCTGATTCGGTAAGCTAACCAGCTTGTTGATTACTTTCTTCTACTAATCTACCTAATTTTTTTCTTTTGTACTTTATGTTGCAATGATATTGTACAAAACAGTCTTCTAATTATCGATCCTGTGCAAGGAATTCAAATGAGGGGCGGGCATTTATGCTCTCTCAAGCAAATTGTGACATTTTCTGAGAACATGTTAACTTTCAAAAGGACGAAAGAACAAAATATCTATGTTATTTTCTCTCTCTTATATTTTTAAATTTTACTAATATTTTCTGGGCAATGCTTATGTGCACAGGGGGGGTGGAGGTGGGAGGATAGGAAGATGGAGAGGAGAGAAAGCATTAATGTTGCACTTGTCGCTCGCTGCTGCCTCTCTCTCTCTCTCTCTCTCTCTCTCTCTCTCTCTCTCTCTCTCTAACTGTCGGATATCTTCTTCCTTGCGCATGTTAATTGTTGGCCTTCTTCCCCTTGCAAAGTGCGAGGAGGAAGAATGGTCACAAATGCTTGAGATAGTCTAAAGACGCATGACCCCAACACGTGAACGGTGTTGTTTTAGTATAAAGCTTATCTAGTTTTGGTTGTACTCTGTTATATATGAGACAATAATCCCCCTTTGCAAAGGAAAGAGAAAGCTTGTTTATCTCTTTCAGGTATTGACTGTTGCTTGGAAGAAATACCGTTAACCTTTGAAACTTTGCATAGAGGCTTGGAATAGCTCATGTTTTGTAGAGAGGAGGGAGATATGGCTGTCTAATATGGCATGTGGCTTTGAAACCACATTAGTAATACTAACAACTTTTTCCAACTTCCATTTTCTGTTTTTTATTTTTGTCTTTTTTTTTTAAAAAAAAACTGTTACCTACACTACTGTGCAAGTATGCGAATATTCATTTTAAGAGAATAATTTTCATTTCAAGAATTTCTGTCGCACCCTACTTTCTTCTTTAGAAGATTTTATCTCCATCAACACTTCCTTCTTGTGCTTGTTTTGACTTCCATTTTGATGAAAATCAGTTACAAGATATTGCATTAAGATACAAGTGCTTTTATTTATTATGATCTAGATGTTTAAGCTGAAGTCAAACATAGATCACTGTGATTTATTTCAAAGCTAAGCAACTTTATCTCATCATGAACTGTTAGCATGAAAACATGTATTTCTAACAAATTGGGTTGTACATGTAGTGTCAAACAACGGATGAAGAAGAAATATTTGATGTGCAGGACAAGAGAGCTCTTTTTCCACTGGGATGGATTCACGTAAGCTGCAACTACTCCGGCTTTTACCAGTTGTTCTTTCGGTGTTTACATTGTTGGAGAATCCTTATATTGTAGGTTACATAAATGCAACCCTATTAGATCAGTTACATGGAACTTAACAATTTTCATGTTAGCTCAACGCTTTTATGTAGTTGAAATTCGTTACTCTTGAGTGCAATTTATGTTGACATGGATATCAGGTATATTCTTTTGAGTGTATCTTCCTTCCAAAATTTGTATTTAATTGTTATGGCATCTTAACATACAGTAGGCGAGGACTTTCATGTTACTTACTAGTTGGCCATGCTACTTACTAGTTGCTTTGTGATAACAGAAGTGGCTCAAATAGTTATTCTGTTGGTGTTGTCACTGAATGCTGTCTTAATCTTGATCTCTATTTATATTATAATTTATTTTAGTATGTTTCCTTTATGATTTCATCTTGCTATTTTTGTACTAACCCTTTTGATTTAGCTGCTAATTTCAATTGCTTTGTTCTGTTTTCCAGACACATCCAACACAGACCTGCTTTATGTCATCAATCGATCTTCACACCCATTACTCATATCAGGTTCTGCATGGATTCTTGAAATTCTTCATCTCTTTCTTCCAAATCTTGTATACGAATGAATAAATAAATTACCCAACTTAGAGGTTGCTTCCTAAAATCTCTCATGATAAAGACTTGATCTAGTGGAGACTTTATTTCCTCATGTTGAACACTTCCAAAAGGTGTATAGGAGGTGCTTCTGAAATTAAACTAGACCGACAAACTTCAACCAAGTTGAAAGTTGTCAAAGGCGCAAGGGGGCTCCTGGAGCCTTGGCACAAGGCCTACAATAAAGTGCATGCCTGATAAAGGCGAGGCACACTGCAGTAAAAAAACAAAAGAAAACTAGCAATAGAAACAGTTAGCATCAGTACAAACAGTTAGTATCAATACAACAAACTAGCACTAGCTAGGATTTCTACTTGAGTGCTTGTTTTTTTAAATTAGGACACGGATTGAGTGCGTGACTTTTTTTTTTTTTTTTCAAAATTTAATTCTCATAGCTAAGGCTGCACCTTTATAAGGTATGCTCAAGCGCATCCAGGCGACTCTATAAGGCACACTTAGACGTGCCTAGACTGCGTGTTATAAAGGGATCTTGGCCTCGACGCGAGGCGAGCGCACTTTCGCTTTGCGTGCCTAGGTGTCTCTCTCTCTCCCTTTCTCTCTGTGTGTGTGTGTGTGTGTGTATATATATATATATATATATATATGTGTTGTCGGCTTATGGTACTTGGTCGAAAAAAAAACCCAGGTACTTATATGCATTGTTCTTTTTTTTTTAAGATATCTTATCAGAGAGTGAATTCAGCTTTATCCTCTCTATGTGGGTCCCTTTAAGTTTGGCCATCTTTGCGATATTATGTTGTGTTAGCATATGTCCATTTTTAAAGATTGGCAGGCTGATCCTGTCATGCGTTATATCTTTTTGTTTCAGATGTATGTTCTTGGATTCCTGACTACATAATCTGTTTTCCATTGTGTTTTATTTGAATTGACTTTTTCCTCTATATTGAAGCTACTAATGCTTAGTTGAACCAGTATCTTAAAACTTCGCCATATGTTTTTTCACGTTTGGCAGGTCATGCTACAGGAAGCTATCGCAATTGTGATGGCTCCACAAGATAGCTCTAGGTATGTCTATGTTATTACTGCATCATATGCTATCCAGAAGGATGTTTTCAAATCTTGCTGAACCTATAATAGCGAATAACTGGTTGCACTTATATAACTTCAATGCTTGCCCATATGGCCTATTGACCTAGTAAAATGCATTTTCTCAACTAAGGAAACTGAAATTTGCTTTCGTATGTCAAGAGAACATGTTCAAATCTCAATCTTCTTCAAATCAAGACGAATAGAGAATTAGTCAATTTTGTCATGTGTTAATCCCCAATTTCATAGAAAATGTGGTTTATCTGAAGGAGGTGTTGGCATTCATGAAGACCATTTTGTTGCTTAGACGGAGATGATTACTTTGCAATGAAGTTATTTATTTATATATCTTTCTCCGAGAATCATTTTATTCTTCAATAGATCTTTGAACTGGTCGTGTGCATTTGCATTTGGGTAATAGCAGTTTTCGGGTGGCTTGTAGATTTTGAATTGTAGAACAAGCGAAGCTTGCGCTATAAACTTGTGTAGTAAAATAACTTGTGAAATAGCTTATAACTTAAATTTAGTTTGTAAATGGGCAGTTTGTAGCAAGTGCTCACATATGAGCTTATAACGTTCAGTTAAACAAATTAGATCAAGTTATAAGCTGCAGCCAGACGCATCCTTGATGGGTTGGTGTATGGACTCATGTTACACTGTGTTGAACTCCAAGTACTTGTACAGGATGTTGTTAGTGACAATGACATAGTTTCAAGTTTGCAGCATCTCCAAAAGAAATGTATTTTAAGTTTGTAGATATATCGTATTTGTTCAAGGGTTTTATATTTCCTTGTTCTATATGCAGAACACATGGAATATTCCATCTTTCTGATCCTGCTGGTGTATCCGTGATAAGAAATTGTCAAGAAAGAGGATTTCATCCGCACGAGGAGACACCTGATGGAAGTCCTATCTATGAGCATTGCTCTCATGTATATATGAACCCTAGCCTGAAATTTGATGTTGTCGACCTCCGTAACTGATAATCAGTTTCTTAGTAAGGTGATTAACTAGCCTTTTCTGGGATGCATTTTTGGCCTGGGCTTGGGAACTTCGTTGGTCGATTTTTTATCGTGTCTCTATCCTATCTGTATATTCTGCATGGGTTCATTAAGAACTAGCTTGTGACAATGCAACCCATTCAGGAGGTTATTTTTTCTATTTAATGTAAATACCTTCTTAAACTGGTACATCTTTTGACATAATTGTGGAGATTGTACCATGATATGCATTATTGTATTTATTTGAACAGAGGCTATATATATATATATATATATATATATATATTCTCTAGAGGCTATGCATACCTACAAATAACTGGTTGTTTTCTTCGGAAAAAAATGCTTTTGAATTTTAACTAGCAGAGGCAATTTATCAATTGTAGTAAACTTCAAGATTTATATGGTATTTTGTTTCGAGGGATAAAGGATGTTAGAATGGTTTCTTGGACGTAGTTATTTTTTATTTGGGATAATATCCCGATGAAGATGGAGCAAAGATTATGACCTGATTCTATTTAAATTTTTTTTTTCTTTTAAAGCAGCGAAGGAAAATACTTTTGTGTATCAAACATACTCTTGTAACTTTATACCTTTTAGTGAGGTAAAGATATTTTTACGATATGTAGCTATGTTATTTGAGCCATATAGTCGCGATGAGTCCCTCTCATTAATAGACGCAAATATACCCTTTTTTTTTTCCCCTTTTTCTTATTTTGTTGATAAAGGTGAGCATACCAAGTTGGGTGTCTAGCCATAGGTTCTCGCATCCTTACATGTCATCGCACATATATCATGTCGTTTTCATGAAATCATATTTTTGCTAGTGTATGTAAAGTTGAGTTATATTTTGAAGCATTTAGCAAATAATGTGCTCACTTCATAGATTAGGGGCTATAAACATAGTACTACACACTAAGTCCTTATGGGATTTCAACTATAAAGCAACAGCTTTGCCTAGTTGAACACTGTTATAACCAATGATTAGTTCAGAAGTTCTTTTTTGGTTGTGTCGATAGTTTATTTTGTGATAGAAGCTTAATTTTTTGTGAATTTCACATATCTTGTGTTAAAGATGTCAATTTACTCCGGATCCGATGAAAAATCTAATTTTTTGCAGATTCGACGTCAAAAATTCCCCGTCAGGGGCAATGCGGGGCCCTATCTCCCGCCCCGCTTTGATCCGACCTCCGATTACATCATTTTAAAAATATATTATATAATGTAATTTATATTTAAATTATTAATATTATATTAAATATTTTTTTTTTAAAAATAATGGCGAACAAAAATTTTCCGTCCCTCCATATTTCCGAGGGATGCGGACAGAGAAATTTTTTTCCTCTTGCCTGTAATGGGGACGAAGAACGGAAATTAAGTTTTAGAAACGGAGAATAAACCTCCTATATCTTGTCCCGTTGACATCCGTATTCATGGGTGAGACTTAGGAGTGTGTGAAAATTTTTTTATAGTAACTGAAGTGAGGATAAAACACCATTAAATTAAAGTAAATAGAACATTTAAAAGCTCTTTTTAGTAAATGTTTCTTCCACCCATTTGGAAACTGCGTAGAAGGCTCCACTTAGCTAATCACTCTATTTTCAATTAAGATATAAGATTGACACTAAATTTGGGGGTCACAAACCAGAACCAAAAAAAAGAAAAAGTTTGATCTCAGTCGGCTGTATACTTCAAAATAATACAAGAATGCTATTAATAAATAATGCGGTCATTAAGAGAAATATGATTGTTTTGATCCGTACCCTTCATCAACAAATTGCTTAGTTCACAATCCAAATTGTGAATCGTAATTTTGTTGAACATTTAGAACAGCTATTAACATTCAAGTCGATCTTACTTCAATCTTGGTTCTTTTTTAAAAAGAATTTTAGATGGATAATAAATGACTGATTATTTTTGTTTACAGGCTCCATTTCAGAAGAATCAGTAGTATGCTAAAATATACACAAATATGCTAAATATAGTTAAAAATTGTTTTTATCAAATTAAACGTTTAAAATATACACATATATTGTGAGGTCCTTTGTTTGATTTGTACTTGTATGTGTGTGTAGGTGTATAGGTGCATATATATTACTATGTATATGTAATATGTATATGTGTATGTGTGTATGCTTAGTTGCTTAAAGTTGCATGTACCTACAAGGCTTGTCTATATTGTATACTCGTATGCATGATCAATTCGGGGACGGGATAGCTTAGTGGTGGTCTCGTCGGCGTGAGTGTGCGATTCGACGCGTGCCGGAGTAGTGTTAGAATCGATTCTGTTTATGCTGTTTTTAGGGGTATCGGTCGACTGATACCGGTTTCGGCCGACCGATACCGGTTTCGGCCGACCAATCGGAGCAGGTATGTGTTCGGATGTGGGGTTGTTTTTGGGTTTATTCTTCTTCTCCCTATGCGCTGAGGTATGGAGAAACTCTAGGTAAGTTTCCCATTGGTCTTGATCTATTTCAAACCCTTTTTATTTATTAAAAACTTGATTTTCTTAATCTCCCGAACTCTCTCTACGCGTAGATAGCTTTTATTCCAGTTTTCGTGGAAGTTCGTGGTAAGGGCTCACGGGATCTCGGGATTTAGAGGTGAGGGGGATGCACCGTGTTCTTTTATGACGTGCTTGTCGTGGAAGCATGTTTATTATGCTTTATTTTCATGTATAACAAAATGTTTATGCATGATTCGCGTTTATGCCGGGTATTAACCCAATCTCATGTTGTCAAGCTATATGAAATCATGTTGAATGCTATTGAAATGTTTATATGATGCATTATAGGTTGGCCATGTTAGATGTACCTCATGTTGTGTACATGTGTGGTAGTTCGATGTTGTGTGCATTATGTAAATACATTATGAACATGTTATTCATGATTATATGGGAATGCTATTATGCTTTGCTCGAGTATGTGGAGTAAATGACTCTAGTGACACTCGTGATTGCTAGCATTGTTGTGGCTATGGGTGCTCGGAAGTTGTATTTTCGCCAATCTTGAGTGGGTAGCTCGAGGGTTGTTACTCGGACGGCAAGGGCTCGAGAGGTGTGAGCGAATGGTATCAACTAGAGTGCTAGCCGGTAATAAGAATTGAGGAACCCTTAGTACTCGTAAGTCGGTGTTCCTATCTTTTCCATGGAGGCAAGTGCCTGGAGGAAGAAGAGGGAATAGGATGACTAGAGTACTTAGGTTATGAAATGATACCTCTAAGAAGGTCGGTGGACGTAGTTCAGATCGCTCACTGGCCAGGGCGGTTGCTATGTGTGCGAGGCTCGGTAGTATAACAGTAAAGATTCCGAGTATCTCCTCTTTTACGATGTGAGATCGCTTCCACTGTGGATGTTGGTGTCGCGCGGAAATCCTGGCCACATTGGCCAAGACCTTGGTAGCGTGCGGATGTGTCCAAGCCGTGAGAACTATTCTGAGATGTCATGGGCGGAGGTTATAGGTGTCATTGACCTCGGGAGACAGACTCTAGTGAGGGCCGGTCTTACCAGAATGTAAACATGAGAGGACTAACCGGATTTGGGTTAGTAGATCACGCTGACATAACTAAAGATAAGTATAACTGGTTGGTCGGGCGATTTATTGCTTTATACGCAATGGTATGCTCTTGAATGAAATGTGCATATTTGGTTGAAATAAGCTTGCTTGCTTGTTGTTGTTGTTGTGAGGTGCCATATTAGTGCTCTTGGGGAGGATGCCAATGTGCCGCTCACTGAGTCTGTTGACTCACCGCTTTTGTTGACCTTTTTTTTTTCAGATCCGTACGCTAAGGGCAAAGAGCTAGCGTAGGTGCACTATCGACGTAGCGGCAAGGAAGGGGTTGCTAGAATGTATATTTTTGGGAAGGGTTTAGTTTAGTGTAAAAGAACACTAGTTAGTTGTATTTGATAGTTACACTTTTGTATATGTATAGGTAACTTGTATAAGGAAGTATTAACCTACACTTTGATGTATATGTCTTTTGAGTTGCTTTAACAATTGTAAACTTTAGATGTAAAGTTTAAATTCTAAAAATTATAAAATATTTCAAGTTTTATGCAAAAGTAACATTATGGTCTAAATGATGTGTTGGACTTCGGATTTGGTTTGTATGTGTTCTAACAAGTGTATTAAAGCTATTTTGACCTTGTGATCACTTGAGTTTGATATTTAAACATGTTTACAAACTTTTCCATACTTAGCCATTTTATCGTATTTTGGTTCCAAAAGAATTTAAGCCCCGTTTCACCGTCTTGTTGGTATTTTCGATCAATGGAAGTTCATAGATGTATATCTAGGATAGATACCAGGATGTGTATGATTGTTTTCCATGATCTAATAGAAATACGGATTTCGAGATTGTGAGACGTTGGATTTTTGCAATTTGTTACTGCACTTTCTGGAACTTTCGGTCGACCGATCTCGGTTGTGGTCGACCAATATTTAATTTTATGCATACCGCCAGTGGATGAACTTTCGGTCGACTGATAAATTCTCTGTAATGACAAATTTGAAAATCGTTTTAAATGGTTTCTGATTTCGGTTTTGAGTATTTATTTGGTTCAAATAGACATATCTAAGATATGTGACACTTCCAAAAGCTTTGTAAAAATACAGGTTGAGCCGGTATTTTCGAATTTATCATTTTTAATTGTTTTTAAGTTTCGGACCTTAGATTGTTGTAGATTTTCTTGTATCAATGGAGGAGATTGATATTTTAGAATCTATAGCAAACTTTGTCGGGCCATGTGATGAAGTCCACCTCCTTCGTGGGCGGTAACCCGGGGTCGGAAGTCTAGGACTCGGTTCAACCTTCGTTTTCAAATCTTTGTATTTCCTTAGATCATTTAAAGCAAAAACTTGTTTTAAATCCTTCGGATTGCCGAAAGCTTATGCTGAACTCTGTTGAGGCTTCCGTCGGATGTTCCCTTGTTTCATGTTTTCTCCCTTCTGCCACGGCCCGGGTCGCGACAATTTAAGGTATCAGAGTAAGGTGTAGCTTAATGCTTTCTAGAAACTAAAACTTGTAAAAATAATGGGGTGTGTAAATAAGTGTTAGGATGATTGGTGTAATCGTTAATCTCGGGTCGGTTATGGTTGCAAGATACCACCACGAAGACGACCAGCTCATGGCGCTGACCCGGAGGTGCCGGATTCGCCACCCGCTAACGTGGACTTGGTGCGGTTGGTGAGGGGGCTGTTGCGGCTGGTGAGGGGGCTGTTGCAGCAGTGCTGGATGAGCGTGAGGCCCAACAAGCCGTTCCTCCGTCGACCGAGGGACCGATTCCAGCTTCTATGCGTGTTGAGGCAGTTCCAGAGCAGAATGATGATCCTGAGCAAGGCCGCTATGTGAAGTATCTTATGAACTTCCAGAAGTTGAGACCCCTAGCTTCCAGGGTGGACCAGACACGGATAGAGCAGATCACTGGGTGATGGATATTGAGAAGATCCTTGAGACACTTCGTTGCCAAGAGGAGTTTAGAGTTGCTTTGGCCATGTTCACCTTCACCAGCAAGGCAGAGCTTTGGTAGAGGAGTATTAAGGGTCAGGTTGGGCAGTTCGGACAGTGGGACAATTTTCTGGTTTTATTCTATAGATAGTATGTTCCGGAGTCTGTGAAAAGGCAGAAGGAGGAGTTTGAGCAGTTCAGACAGGGAGACATGTCTGTTTGGGAGTACCATGCCAAGTTTGTTGCTTTATCCTGACACGTTCCTTATTTAGTGTCCGATAAGGCTAGGTTGGTTAGAAAATTTCGAAATGGGTTGAAAGTGGAGATTGTGAACCGCATGGCTGGGGATGAGTTCCCTACCGTTCAGGACAGATGGAGGGTATTCCGATTGTGAGGGAATTTTCCGACGTTTTTTCTGAGGAGTTGCTAGGTTTGCCACCGGTACGTGAGACTGAGTTCCGGATAGAGTTAGTGCCAGGAGCGACACGCGTTTCCAAGGCACCTTATCGAATGGCTACGGCAGAGTTGGCAGAGTTGAAAACCCAGTTAGGCGAGTTACTGGCCAAGAAATTTATTTAGCCGAGTTCTTTGCCTTGGGGTGCGCCGGTGTGTTATTTATGAAAAAGAAAGATGGTAGTTTATGCATGTGTCTGGACTACAGACAACTGAATCAGTTGACGATTAAGAACAAGTAGTCGTTGTTGTTCCTGTAGTATGGATCCCACTTGGACCACTTTCTCCGGCTCCCCTACACTCAGCGATAGCTTCATCATCTTTTCACCGGTGCTCTCCATGGCGCCGCACGATCCCTGGGGTTAATCTCCACGTTGGCTGCTATTTAAATCGACTTGTTCTTCATGCCAGAAATGAAGCACTTCTTGGCGGTTTGCTGGTTTCCTTTTGCTTCTCCGATGCCATTTTGGGTGGGAAACTTCATCTATTGGTGATAGGTGGAGATGGCTGCTCTCAAATTATGGATCATAGGTCACCTCAGGATCACATTGTAAGGTGAGCTTGCTTCCACCACTACAAACGGGTATGGTTCGATGTTTGGAGAATTCGCCGACACTGCAACATATCAAAACACCTTTGGAGGTTAGTGATTCTCTCCAGGGAACCCAATTAATGGTGTGTTGTAGTCCTCCAGGAAGTCGGTTGTCAACCATAGAGCCAAGAATATGTCCCAGAATAATACATCTGTCGCACTGCCTTCGTTGACCAAGACGCGTTCAACTTGCGCGTCCACCATTATCATAGAAATAAGTAATGCATCTTATAGGGTAAATAAATACCTACTAAATCTTTTGGACCGAATGAAATTCTTGCTTCGGCAAGGTCCTCTTTTTCTTCTTCGTCCTGATCAGGCTTACTTCCTTACCGAAAGCCTTCTTCACCCACCCACTCATGTCAGCGTAAGTAGGTCCCACTAGTTGTTGGGTTACGGCATAAATTAATACATCAAATGCACAACGAAAATTTAAAATTTTTACAATATTGCCTGTAAACCCGAAACAAGATCTCATTGGTATGCTAAAATAATCGTAACCACATGTATATCAAATATACATGAAATATCGCATGATAGAATAAATAAATCTAATTAATTTATTCGGTCCTATCATGCTACTATTCATGTCTACGAGTTTATAGGAATACCTTGAATCCGTGAGTTGAGAACTCTAGAAGAAAATCAGGTTCCAGTGAATCAAGCCGTGAACGTACCCGGCCTCTAACAGTAAACCACGCTGAGACGATCGCGAAGCCGATATCAATTTGATCGGATTAAATCAAAAAACAAGTTTAATTGGGCCGTCAGCCTGTTAGTCCGAATTAGCCCAGCCCGTTAACTCCTTTCTTCTACTTCTTCACCGAGCTGCTGATCAAGCTCACCCGCCGCCGGCTTCCCCTCGCCATCAAGAACTCTGTTTGTTGACCGTTGGCCAGTCGTTGTCACGGAGACCGTGAACAGTAGCTGAGGATCGCTAGAGTTGTCGGTACAACAACTTGCACCCGTGAGTTAGTCGGAGCAGATTCGGTTTTCCACACAGTTCCGTTTCGCTCGAGCTTGTCGTTTCAAGGAGACACAGCCTTTGTCTTTGCCGACTCAAGCTTCCGAAGCAACGATGATTATCCCCGACGAAAATCACCGTGGAACACCGACTGTAATGTCGGCGAGGATGATCGATAAAGAAGAACGCACACTAGTGGAGATGAACGGAGGAGGAAGAGGATGCGCGCAACCGCGGTGGCCAATGAGGAGAGGTTATCCGTGCTAGCGGCTCTCCACCTCCTCAACGCTCGCTGCCCACCGGCGAAATGTCCATCGCTTCGCTGCCGCGAACGCCGGCGTGAAAAATCAAATGTTTTCGCGTATTACACAAAAAATCTCCTAAATTAAGCTTTTGCAAAATCAGACGCTTGTGATTTTGCGAAACTTTCAGACCACCAAAATTGTTTTGGCAAATGTAGCCCCCTGTATGTACAAAATTCAACTCTACTTTGACGAATCGCTACACCGTTAATCTTGAGATTGACCACCGGTCTAGCATCCTCCTGACACAACGTGATAAAAAGTTAATTCAACCAATTAACAAATAATACTACGTCTCACACAATTATATTTATCCATCCATTTAGACGCTCTAGAAACATCGTCACCCGCACCTTTGTGGTATTCATTATCAAAACCTTTTATGTGAATAGTTACATCCCGTATGATCCTTCTGTTCCTTTCTAACATCCCGAATGAGCTTAGAGTATGGATATCAGTCAAACTCAAAATTTGCTTCATATGTATATGTCTTAATAGATTAATTTTATTGTGACATTAAAAACTCTTCTTAATTCACATCGTATCTCGGCCAAGGATTTTTTGAGCTAGTTCTATGTTAAAGACACATAGAATGTTCTCCTCCTTACTAGAAGGTGACAGATTTTTTATTGGTTCTCATCTATCTTCATGTGCGAAGATCTATACCCAGATGACACTCGTGCACAGCTGAGCCGTACTTGGATATACACTAAAGGATAAATATTCTACACATAAGATACTATGGCAACCTCAAGGCTATATAAGAAAAGAATTACCATTGACTAATTCCATTGGTGTTCTTTTAGCGAGTTAATTTAGTGAACTCATTCATCCAATGAGCACCTACACACTTACTTTAGTGTCAACTACACTTGTAGTAATGAGATCACTACTCCTATCATATGAGACAGTAAACTGTGTATTAGTCTTTGCGGTGCCATTGAGCTCCTACTCAATGCATATATGACTAAGAATATTTTGGACTTACATTTATAAGATGTTAGGTCTCGTTATCATGATCTACTATCATGATCCTAAATCTATTACCATTGTCCATGGGGTTTATCACATACATTCATAAACACACAAAATATGACGATGCGATAAATACAATTAACCATAATTAAACAAATAAATAAACAAAATATGTTTATAATAAAGTGTGTGTTCATCAATATATCAAATATAATTGACTTTTAGGGCATCTACTCTTTCACTAGTATGCAGTGAACTCTCCTTATCGCCATTAATGGTTGGGGGAGCATTCCTCTTCTGCTATATGCTTCTCCTTCTCCAACTGCCTTCGCTCTTTAGGGACGGGAAAATGTTATATCCTGGCTTCGTCTATCCGCCTTCTCGAGCTCCTGATGCTATGTCTTCTGGGACTACTCGATATCTGCCTCGAGGGACTTCATGATCTTCCCCAGGTGTGATGGGGAGTGCTCTAGGATCGAAGTCTCCTCCGAGTGCTCTCCTTGGTCACCCCTTTCGTTGTTTTCAAATGGTTATGTTACTGTCTGCATTACAGAGTGGAATGAGTGCTAGATCTATGAATATCACAGAATACCTTGTCTTTCCCGCGCTGCTTCGCACCTGCTTTAAATTTGGCCCCTCGGTTGATGGTCAGCACCTCCGTTAGAATGTTCCACAGCGGGCTGTGAAGGTGAACTGCTAGGTATTACTTTTCTTCTCGTCCTTCTCCGTGTTCGCCGCCTTTGATTCAGAAGTCTTCTTGGCATCCTTCTTCTTGTCCTTATCCTTCGCTGACAAGGCACAGTCAAGTTTGATCCTCGCGTTAATTCTGGCGTACATATCCTGCAAGTATGGAGGGTTTTCGAATATCAAATTCACTTAACTTGGGGTGTCGGATTTCGACTTGGAGGGCTGCCATGATGACAGCGGGATCTGCATTTTGTACCTTCCTACGCTCCTCGTTGAACCTTGAAATAGTCCACCAGGCTCTCTCCTTCTTGGATAATTGACAATAATACTATACTGTCATGCAGATCATCGTGTTGGAGTAGAAATTGGTGATGAAAGCCTTCTCCAACCGCGCAAAGTTGTCGATGGAGGACTAGAAAAGATTTTTCCACCATGATTTGGCTGAGCCGATTAAAGTATTATCGAACGCCAGACAGCACAGTTCGTCCGATGCCCATTTGAAACGCATTGCGGCCCTTAATTTCCAAGTGAGACTCTAGGTCTCTAGTGCCATCGAAATTGTTCAGCTTTGGTAGCTCAAAATCAGAAGGGATCAGCGTCTCTAGGACCCTCTTTGTTAAGGGTGAACGCTGGTCTCCGGTGTAGACCGGGAAAGGCAGAACGGTCACCATTCTTCCTCCTCTGGTGGAGAATTTGTTGATTTGCTCCTCCACGCCAGCATCTTTTACTATTGTAATCGATGCTTCCCGTCGTCCAGTTGCTCTGCTTTGCAGGGAGGCGATCCCTTTGCTCATGGTGCTTGGCATACTCCCATGTTCTGGCTTTTCCTCGTGACACCCGGCCTGGGGAAGGCGA
>MJHO01000424.1:39961-61327 GCA_002076135.1 Xerophyta viscosa | reverse complement strand
CAAAGTTGATAAGTTTGGTCTCCTATATAAACATGGGTTTTAAAGAAATAAAACATGATCTTTTCATTGCAATTATTTTTCTCCAAATTTTTTTTTTTTACTCGATTTTCTTTCTTTCAAAATGTGATATCATTTCTGAACAACCTCCGGTGGAGGAGACTTATTTCACAAGCTCAAGAGGCAGAATCATGATAAGCTACAAAGATATCACGTACAAAACAGGTCCCTTAAGCAGGCTTTGGAAGAAAACATCCAACTGTTAAGACAGCATCAGAACTATCTGCACAATGTTCGTAACAACTGTCGAGGAATAATTTGAAGAACATCTTCATACCAACACTAAATAAGGAGATCACCAATGCAGAAGCAGTCATACTGATGGAACGACACAACATCCGTGGAAAACAACCCAAGGACAAAGTTACGAAAATATCAACAAAAGAGGATAAGACATTCGTGCTTAGGGATCAGTTTCCAAAAAAGTGCAAATGGACGAGAAAGAATTTGACGCTAACGGGAGGTAGGATCTAAAGTAAAAGCACGTGATAAGAAGTCCAATCACCGGAAACATCACTCTCGATGACTTTTTTCTGAATATTGTTGATTCATGAAAAAATGCTCTGCTCAACAAAAAAAGTGAATATTAACTATCAGATCACCCAAGAAGAAGGAGGAAGCTTGGCAACAAAGACGTTTGAGAAAATGGGGCCCGCCAATGCTATGAATTTCACTCACCTAGTACATACAGGGGCAAGGATCGAGTCTGCTATCAAATTTGCTGACTATAACAAGAAGGCCGAAGAGACGGAAGAAGACATTGTATATCACATTGCTGCTGCGGACTCATCCGCCGTACAAATTACATAATTGCTCTACAAGGCTGATGACATGGACAACTATCAAGCAAAAAATTATCAGGAACAATAATCAGCTTACCAGCCTCAAACACTTCCACATCAACAACAACAAGGACAAACTCGCTCAGTCAATAAGCAATATCTCAAGCAGAAATCTTCAAGCATCTAGTCGAGAAAGAACTGATGTCTTAAATGCTTGCCAACCAATCCGGCCTATTAGAGTGGCAGTACATGGCATTGAAGGATAACAAGATAAACGAGCTCATCAAATGCATGACAAATCAAACGCAACTCTGGTTGAATAAGGCCCCAAAGCAGTGCTAGCAATTTCAAAGACTAATCGAGCGGATATAAGATAGAAGACATCTTCAAGATCAAAGTGTTAAGCTGAACAACAACAAAGAGGATTATCATAATGAAGATATGTCAGGCCAATGACATTGTCAATAACAAATAAGAAGACGTGGAAGTAATTGAATTCTTTTCTCTTTTACAAAAGCACGCGAGATATTTGGTTTAGCTTACAGCATGTCTTAATATGCGTTTTCTATGCATGCTTGATGCTGATGGGTTTCTCCTCACCAGGATTGGGATGACGAACGCTGCGTTGATCTCTGGTTAGGTCGTGATACGGGGAGTAGTCCGTGTGGATGAAACAGAGGAATACACTTAACTAAATAGAGTGATTATGGAGACGATGTTTAACGTGGAAAACCCTCAACGGAGAGTAAAAAAAACCACGGAGAGGAGCGGGGTCCTCAAAGGTTCACTATGTATGTTTGGTGAATACAAGTATTATACTGAGTATCTCTTAGAGGTACAAGTGGGGTTTTTATACAGAGATTAAGGGGTAATATGGTAGTTAATTACCCGCTGAAATACTGTAGCATTACACGTGTCTTTACCCAGGGGTATAAGGGTCATTACGCTTTACGGGTAAGCTGCACGGTGTGTTGTCCGTTGGCATGCACGACGTCTTTCCCGTTGTTGTCATAAATCCATGTTCGGGCAGCCGGATGTCTCGTGGCTTCGACGGGGGACATCTCGCGTGCTTAACGGAGTGCAGATCGTTGCTTTTTTTTCCCCGCGCCCTTCCACGGGGGTCGCTCCGTTGCGTCCCATATCTGGGCCGTATCATCTGCCCCCTGACAGATGGGACGCCTTGTCGGCCCATCTGTCGGAACGTATTCCTTCGGAGTCGTGCGCGTTGTGTTCTGCGGCCTTACGTAATGATTTTCGGCGTGGTCTGTCCGAATTTGGACACCTGTCACACGGTGATTCGCGAGACGAGTACCGCGTAGAGGACTGTCGTTCTCTTCGGTTATAAGTAGGGCCCGCAGTCATTTTTTTCGTTTCACCGTGGCATTTCTTCTCTGGAGCGAAAAAAGCTCTTTCAACGAAGGGCTTCCAGGTTTCCTCTTCTTCCTGCATGCGTGCAACGGAGAGCTTCCATTCTTCTCTTTCTTATATCTCGTTAAGTTAAGGTATGTCTCTAGTAGTTTCATCGAGTACGGACTCTAGAGCAGCCAAGTTCTAGCGGAAGATCCACCGTTCCAATCCGCCAACCCCGCGTGTTCCTGCCTATATATTGGGGGGCCGGCCTGTGTCCCCAGACACTACGAGGGGTCAAACGACCCCAGAGGGGGAGTTTCATCAGCGACGCTGTGAACAACTTCGTTTTAGTAGGATGAGACGCTACGGAGAGGATGACTGATTTATTTCTGCGGGGGGTGCCGTTTCGATTGGACATGTTTCAAAGCCGGTCTTCGCTTCCCGTTATTGCCTTCTATTTATCAATTTTTGTGCTTCTACTCCATCACTCCGTTGTCACTTATCCCCGAAACTCTTATCGAGATATCTTATTATATTTTTGTATATTTGCGCCCCAAACGAGGACCAGGACCGTCCCCTAACTTTGGAGGAATTTGTTCACCCTTTCTTCCTCTAGCAAGGGCCCGGGCTTCTATAAATACGAAATATCCGAAATCCTGCAAAGAGGAAGACGGAGGGAAAGGGGGTGACCTTCCCTAAGTGGCGCCACGGCTTCTTTTTCGTAAGAAGGAAACCGGAATGGAGCTTTCCGGATGTTGGGTCTGATTCGTTTTTAAGTAAAAGTGCTGAAGGAGAAGCCGAGCCCACTCGGAGTTAGAGCTGTCGGGAGAGCCGGTTTTTTACGTTTTGTGGTTCAGTTTCCGCAGCAGGTAGCGTACCGGACATGGCGTGCGAGGAAACGAGGCAATGGCCGACGCGTCGTTGTATGTCTCCGTTTATGCGGTTTTGTACTCCGTTTAAAGGTCTTGTTGTTTTTGGTCTTTCTGACCGTGCTTGTCTTTTTCGCAGGATTTGATGGAGCCGGCGGAGAAATCCGGGTAGAGGCGCGATTCTTGTCAGAATTGCTGAAGCCCGTCGGCCGTAAGGCGACCGCGAGGAGAGATGTCGGAGGCGCTGGTTCCTCCTCGAGGTCGTCCTCGTCCGAGGTAGGGTCGGCCCGAATAGGAGGAGCCAGCGGGGCGCTCGTACCCGTCCCCTCATTGTCTCCGATCCAGGAGGAGAGCGCTCCTACGGGGGTCTTCCGCCGCTCTTCCTTCTACGGAGAGGCCTCCCGAATCTTCGTCCCAGTCTTCGCGGGGCAAGAAGAAGAAGAGACGGGTTGAGTCTCAGGAAGAGGAGGACGCTCCGATCTACGCGCCGAACTGGAACATACGGGAGGGAGCTCGTATAAGGGAGAGTTCCGAAGCAGCGATGGAATTCATCCGCAAGTGTCTTCCGAGGACCGACAGACCGCTTCTTCCTGGGGCGTCAGTCGATTCTTCCCTGAGGGACATGTCGTTGTATACGACCAACGTAAGCATGAGTCGTTAACGTCTTTTTACCTTCGTTCTAACTTGTCTGTTATCTGAAAATGTCGTCGTGGTTGCAGTTGCTGGCCTCCATGAGCCAAGTGCTCGCCGTTGTCAAGGAGCAAGAGAAGATTTTTGAAAAGGCCGAGATGATTAAGGCCGTTGAGATGGTGAAGCTGATCGAGGAGCGAGACGACACTACCCGTTTGGCCAAGGAGCAGGAAGAGCAAATTGCTTCCCTCCAGTTAAAGGTCGACGCAGGCCAAAAGGACAGGGAGAGCTATACCAAATTTGCCCGGGAGGAAGCCGAAAGATCGGCTAAGTCCTTGAACGATAAAGATGCTGAGATTACCAGACTTCAGGCCCTGGTTGAGGCGAAGGATTCGGAGCTTCAGCAGGCGCCTAAGAAGGTGATCGAGGAATACAAGGCTTCGAACGAGTTCGCCGTGGAAAAGGGGAAGCACGCCGTTGTCTTCAGTCGCTTTATTTACTTCGAGATGCGAGAAGGCTCGCCGAAACTGCCTGGGAAGGAGAGGAGTTTTTTGACTTCTTGGATGAGGAAGACGTCGTCCGAAGCGCCGGGTCTAGACGAGACTCTGGCGCTCAGGCGTTTTCTGACGAGGAGGATGAAGAGAACGACGATGGCGACGCCGAGGGTCCAGCGGGGTCCGGGGAAGCTGGTGCCCCCGAAGATCGTTCGTAGTGTCTTTATTTTGTTCTTCGTGTGTATTATTTGGCTTATAAAGGAAAGCCTAGGAACTTATACTTGTATCTGTGGCGCTGTTTATATCTTGCGTAGGCCTCTAGGATTTCGGTTATGGCGAACGGGGCGACGTCCGATTTGTTCGTTTGTTGGCACGGGAGAATCGCTTGCTCCGAGGTGGAAAACCAGCGGCTCCAGGAAAGCTGGAGGCTTTGCGAAGTCAAGATAGGCACGTTTGACTCTCTGCTCGGTGAACGTCCTTGTGAGATTGCTTTCGTTACGCTCGTATGCCGCGTCTCTGGAGAGGGACTTGAGGGAGACACGAGAACGGTTGGATCATGTTTTGCGAGGCTCGTCGACTCCGGAGTATAGTCCCTGAAAACCCTCTTTCCGATGCCAATTATGCCTGGCGACCTTTATCAGCTTGACGGAAGTTCCGCTTCGAAGGGTTCTCGTATGTCGGATGATGACGATTCGTCCTCACGGAGTACTTGAGTGACTTTCTTTTTTGCACTTGCTGGACTTAGACGACCAGAGTGGCTTTGTCTTGTGATGTTTGGCTGTCGTGTTTAATCCTATTTTCGAATGAAATGGATGCCAATTCTATGCTTCGTTAGTCTTGTAAGGGCGTTTATCTGGCGTCCCCCCCAAGCCAGCGGTAACGGAGTACTATACGACACGGGATGTCGCTCCGTTTTCGTCTGGCTGGAGTTGAAGGAGCGGCCTTTCGTGACCCGATGCTCTTAACGGACGGGCCTTTGCGTCCCCCCAGCCAGCGGTAACAGAGTGCATTACGAGACGGGATGTCGTTCCGTTTTCGCGTGGCTGGAGTTGAAAGAGCGGCCTTTCGTGGCCCGATGCTCTTAACGGACGGGCCTTTGCGTCCCCCCCAGCCAGCGTAACGGAGTGCATTATGACACGGGATGTCGTTCCGTTTTCGCGTGGCTGGAGTTGAAGGAGCGCCTTCCGTGACTGTTTGTCGTGAGGGAAAGTCAACATGCGAGAAGATCGTTTATTTTTGATAAGTAAAGGAATATTTACAAGTTACTGATGATAGGCTCGAAGGTTTAGCACGCTCCAAGTTCTCGGTACATCGTTTCCTTCCATGTCTTGTAGCGCGTAAGCCCCTTTGCCGAGTACTTCAGAGACACGATAAGGGCCTTCCCATGTTGGTCCGAGTTTGGTGGATTGTTGCTGTATCTTCCTCAGGACTAGCTGTCCTTTTTGGAATGATCTCGTTCTCACCCGACTGTTGTAGTAATGGGATACCCGTTGCTTGTATGCTTGTGCTCTGATTAAGGCCCTTTCTCGTTTTTCGTCGAGTAAGTCGAGCTCGTTGAGAAGTCGGTCTCCGTTGGACGTGTCTTCGCTGTATTCGACTCGGAGAGTTGGGTTGTTTAGCTCCACGGGGATTACCGCTTCGGTCCCGTAGGTGAGAGCGAAGGGTGTTTCTCCAGTTGTCGTTCGGTGAGTAGTTCGATACGCCCACAGGACCGTAGGGAGTACGTCGGGCCAATTCCCTCTTGCGCCTTCCAGACGTTTCTTCAATCCTTCTAATAATGTTTCGGTTCGCGTTCTCCACCTGCCTTAAGCCTGTGGATGATAGACGGAGGCGAATCTTTGTTTTGTGTTGGAGTGTTACATAGTTTCATTCCGGCTTTTGTTAATGACTGCCGTTGGTCCGATACGAGATATTTTGGGTATTTTCCCGAAAGCGGCATACGACAGATTGCTTGAAAGATTTGGTGATTGCTGCCCCGGTTGATGTGGCTAATGGCTCAGCTTCATCCATTTCTGGAATTAGTCGATGCACGATCATGAATCGCCTTTCCTTGACGCGGGGGGAAGAGGTTCCACGAGTCATATGCCCCATTGCAAGAACGGCCATGGGGAAACAATGTTGGATTATAGGGCTCCGCCGGAGATGTGGTTGGACTCTTGGCGTATTCTTGACATCGGTGACACGAAAGGACGAACTTCTCTGCGTCCGTCATAACGGTTGGCCAGTAATAACCTTGCCGGGAAAACTTTGGGCGAGAAGTCCGTGCATCCTACAGATTGAGCACATCCCCTCGTGTAATAGTCCCGGAGGATGATCTTGGGCCGTTCACTTTGGTCTTACACCACTTGAGTACGGTGTGAGAAAGGCTATACGATATGAATGGCCGTTTAATGAGAGTAAAACGGCCTGCCCTTCTTGTGATTGCCCTCGGCGAGCTTTTTTATCCGAGTGGAGCTCCTGTTTTCTCCAATAACTTTTTGATGTCAGAAAGCCAGCTACTGAATGGATAACGGAGCATACCTCAACTTCTCAATTCGACGGGGAGAAGTCCTCTCTGGAACACGGTGCCGGGTTGCTCATCAGTCGTCGCAGAGGCCAGCCGAAGCTAAAGCGTGCCGCCATGTGTTCTTGTCTTCTAGGGATGTGTAGGACTTCGAACTGCTCGAGGTCGGAGACGAGATGTTTAATCTTTCGTAAGTAGGCTGCCATTATGTCGTCACGAGCTTCGTATTCTCCAGAAATCTGGTTTGCAACGAGCTGCGAATCGGTGTACGCTCTCAGCCTTCTTACTCCGAGTTGCTTGGAGAGACGAATCCCCGCTACGATCGCTTCGTATTCCGACACATTATTGGTCGCGGGAAAGTTTAACTTCAGGGCGTATTCCAGTCGGACGTTGTATATAAGTAACATGTCTTTGGTATTAGTGTTCTACCCAAGGCGTTCGCTTGTTGATTCATCTCCGGCTCCCCTGCCTGTGTGGGGTCGGGAATTGGCGTAATGGTTTTCACTAGAAAATCCGCCAGCACTTGTGCTTTGATGGCTGGCCTGCATAGATACTAGATATCGTACTCGGATAAGTCTACTGCCCATTTGACCAGCCTGCCAGAAGCCTCTAATTTCGACAAAATATGCTTTAGCAGGTGGTTGGTTAATACCTAAATAGTGTAGCTTTGGAAGTACGGTCGGAGTTTTCGGGCGGAGAACACTGGGGCTAATGCTAGCTTCTTACATTCCGAGTATCCCATCTCTGCATCCCGCAAGATCTTGTTGACATAATATACCGGTAACTCCACTCCGTCTACCCGCCTAACCAGGACTGAAATCACCGCCGCTGATGAGACCACTAGGTATAGGTATAGGTTCTCACTTGCTTCAGGATTGGAGAGCACTGGAGGTGTTGTGAAGAATCTCTTTATGCTTGCAAAAGCGTTTTGACATTCTTCGTTCCAGACAAACGTTCTGTTTGTAGTTCCAGGCTATCCAATGGTGGTTGCTTTCTTCTTGAAGGTGGAGAAGAATGGCTTGCATCGATCTCCCAATTTGGATACGAATCGTCTCAAGGCTATTATTCTCCCTGCCAGCCGCTGTGCTTCTTAAATATTGGCTGGAGAAGGCAAATTCAGTATATCGGCGACTTTCTCCGGGTTAACTTCGATCCTCTGCTGGAGACCATGAAGCCTAGAAATTTGCCTAAGAAAACTCCGAATGAGCATTTCTCCTGGTTCAAACGTAAACCCGCTTTCATCATGATGTCGAACGCACATTGTAAATCCTGGAGATGATTTTCTTTCATCCGGCTTTTGACTAGTAGGTCATCCACATATGCTTCCATCGTTTCCCCCAACTCGCTTCTAAAAATGATATCCATTACTCGCTTGAAAAGTAGCCTGGGCATTTTTCAGGCCGAAAGGCGTGACTTTATAATAAAATGTGCCTTCCTTTGTGATAAAGGCAGTGTTCGGCGCATCTTTCTCGTTCATCCTAATATGGTTATATCCGCTATAGGCATCTAAGAAAGAAAATTGTTCGTATCCGCACGTAGAATCCACCAGATAATCAATGCGCTGCAAAGGATAATTATCCTTTGGGCAGTGTTTGTTTAGATCGGTAAAGTCTACACACATACGCCATTTGCCATTCGACTTTTTAACCATAACTACATTTGCTAGCCGGGAAGTAAACTATGTTTCGTTGATGAATCCCACATCGAGTAACTTCTGCACTTCTGCCCTTGCCGCTATCTTCTTCTCATCTGAGCAGCTCCGAAGCGGTTGCTTGACTGGCCAACGCTAGGCGAAAGATGTAATTGGTGGGTAGCGATCTTTGAGTCCACACCGACCATGTCCGAAGGCTCTCAGGCGAACACTCCGACATTCTTCTGCAGGCATTGCTGCAGCTCTTCCCGCTCCTCTTCTTTCAGTGTGGATCCTACTTGGATGATTCATTGATGTTCTGTCTCGCTTAGGGACAGTTTCAACATCTTTTCTACTGGTGCGCTCCAATCGTTCCGCTCCTTGGGATCAATCTCCACATTGGCCGCAATTTGAATAAACTTGTACTTCATTCCTAACACGAAACATCTTCTCGCCGCCTTTTGGTTGCCCTCGACTTCTCTAATCCCATTTTGAGTTAGGAGCTTCATCTTCTGGTGATATGTGGATACCACTGCCTTGAAATCGTGAATTGCTGGTCGGCCCAAGATTACATTGTATGGCGAGTTAGCGTCCGCTACCACAAATGATATCGGGATAGTGCGTTGTCTCAGAAATTCTCCGACGGTGGCCCAGAGTAGTAAGACCCCTTTCGGAGTCAACGACTCGCCGGAGAAGCCTATCAATGGCGTATGCAGTCTTCTAAGAAGTCGGTTGTCAGGCCCATGGCCAAGAATGCTTTCCAGAATAGTATATCTACTACGCTCCCGTCGTCTACCAGCACTCGTTCCACTTGCGCATCCGGCATGATTATTGAAATAAGAAGTGCATCATCATGAGTTAAAGACACACCTACTAAGTCTTCGGGCCGAAGGAGATCCTAGCTTCTAGGAGGTCCTCTATCCTTTTCTTTTTCATTTGGATTTTGCAAATTTATTTGCCGAACGCTTGCTTCTTCCTCCTACTCATGTTTGAATAGTAGGGTCCGCCCAGAATGCAATGAACTCTCCAGATCGCCATCAGTGGTTGGGGCGAACACTCCTTCGCTGCCTGTCTGGTTTTCTCTCGGCCGGGAGAACGTTGTCTCCTAACTTCTTCGACTCGCTTGGGCAGTCTCCTCGTGCTTTTTGATCGTTGTCTTTTCGGATTGCGTGTTCTCCATTTTGGGGGGCTTCGTACTCTTCCTCGTGAGTGATGCAGACTCGGCGACGCTCACCTTCTCCAAATGATCTCCTTCATTGTGCCCTCCGCCGTTTTAAGATGTTGTTGCGGTTGTCTGTATTACAGTGTGGAATGTGTATTGGAATTGTAGATTTCACAGAAGACTTGGGCATCTCCTTGGGATTTGATTCCCAGCTTTGTCTTGGCTCCTTGATTAAGAGCTAACACCTCCATGGGGTGGCTCGTCTGAGGCGATTTGAAGGTAAATTGCGGGGTGTTGCCGCTCTTATCTTCTTTCTTAGCGTTCGCTCCCTTTGCTTCAGCATTCTTCTTTGTCTCCTTCTTGTTGTTCTTATCCGTAGCGGATAAGGCGCAGTCTAACTTGATTATAGCATTAATCTGGGCATACATGTCTTGTAAGTCTGTGGGAGGGTTCTCGACGATCCGTTCCCGCAATTTTGGATGTCGTATGCCGACTTGTAGGACCGCCATGATGACTGCCGGATCAGCACTGCGAACTTTTCCTCTTTCTTCATTGAGTCGCTTGAAATAGTCCGCCAAGCTTTCGTTGTCTTCTTGTATTACTGACAGCAAAATTCGGTTGTCTTGGTAGATCATAGTGTTGGAGTAGAAGTTGGCGATGAATGCCTTTTCTAATTGAGAAAAATTGTCTACCGAGCCTTGCAGAAGGTTCTTCCACCATGACTTGGCTGACCCGATCAAGGTGTTGTCGAATGCTAGACAGCATAGCTCGTCCGATGCCCATTTGAACCGCATCGCCGCTCAATATTTTTCCAGATGGGATTCAGGATCTCCAGTGTCGTCGAAGTCTTTGAGTTTTGGCAGTTCGAAGTCGGACGGAATCAAAGTCTCCAAGACTCTCTTGGTTAAGGGCGAACGATCGTCTCTTCGATTCGTTGGCCGAGTTATTTGCATCTCTTCTGCAGGGATCCCGGTAGTTATAACCTGGGCTTCTTGCGTTCTATCCACTTGACTATGTACAGGTGACCTTCTTTGTTCTTGCTCTTGCGGCGCTCCATGGTCGTGCTCGTTGCGTCCTGGGTTCTACACCGGAGGAGGCGAGCCTCTGCGGGCACCCAGCCTATCCCATATATTGCAGCGGCTGCCGCTATCCACTTGTTGCTCCGACCGGGGTGCCACAAGGTTAGTGGGCGCAATGGTGAGCATCGCCTGGATCACGCTGTGAAAATGATCTGAATCCTCCCTGTCGACACCCCATTTTGTCCGGCCATCACCGCAATAACATATGCACTCTAATGTACACATCCACATATCATATATACATACGGGCATGCATACATATAATGATAATCACTACATATATATACATATATACATATGCATACATTTATATATGCATATACATACATTTATATTATATTTATACATGGACTTATATATAACCGCAAACACGTGCACATATACACACATACATACATGCACATATATACATATATAGATAACACGTACATGTACGCCCCCATGCATGCACTATCAAAATGCACCAATCGGGACCCAAAAGCGAAATTTGACTTAATTATCCGATCTGGCCCGATTAGGCCCGATCGAGCCTGATTAGCCTGGTTAAGCCCATTTAAGCACATCAAGCTCAATTAGGTCAAATTAAGCCCATAGGCGTGATTTTGTCCGCATGGAGCCAAGTTGGACCCGATTGATCCGATTTTGGCCCATTTAAGGTCCCGATTAAGAATTCCAATTAAGCCAAATGATCCTAATTAAGGCTCAGAAAAAGCATGAATAAATTCTAATTGAGCTATTTGACCTAGTTAATGTCCTGTTTACACATTTTATGATATGCATGTATATCGTGATATATACCCATACGATAACCCATTTATATACATACGGTAATACTTATATATGCTTATATATAAAAACATCTGAAATATACACATACCCATATATATATATACATACGTGAACATATACGACGCATACACATATTATGTAGGCATACATGCATATATAACATATATACATATACACATAAACAATAATTATCATTATTAAAAAAAATTTTAAAAAAAAAAGAAAGAAATAATGATGGGGGTGGCAGCAGCCAACCCCCCCCCCACCTCTCCAGCCGCCTCTCTCTCTCTCTCTCTCTTTTGCTTAACCCCTAAGTCTTTCCACCCCCACCTTCCTCTATAAAAAACCTCCTTACACATCCTTAAAAAAAAAAAGGAGAGAGAAGAGTGGAGGGAGAAAAAGGGTAACCGGGAGAGGAAGAAGAGGTGGAGGGGAGGGGAAGGCAAGAGGAGAAGAAGGAGAGCAACAGCAGCAGCAAGAATAGAAGAGGAGAGGCCACGTCGACGAGCCACCGCCGTTAGCCCCGCCGCCCATGCCAAAGGAATAACTCGACCACAAGCCCTACGAAACGAAAACACCTCTTAAACCTTCAGGTGACTCCACGAAACACATCTCTTATACATCTCCTGAAGCCTAGCATTTGATCACGTCGCCGTGGCCTCGCCGGCGGCGAGCCACGGCGGCGGAGAATAAAAACAAAAATAATAACTTAAACTTACACCCGCTCATAACTCTCTATGCACACGCCGAAATAAAATTTGAATACCGCCATTGAATTCAGCACGCACGACTTGCCTAAGAACAACTATCGCAGTCACGAAAAACGACGGTCGCCGAAACATCGCCGAAATTTCGGAACCAAAAAAACACAAATAAAGAAGCTTCAAAATAGCAATTTTTGATGGCACGAATGGATCCGGAGTGGCCCAAAATGTCAGGGGGCACATTTGGAGGGCCGGCGGTGAGCTCGCCGGCCGGCCGCGGCCGCGGCCAGCGAGCACGCGGACGCGAGCTCGCGGCTCGCGGCCGCAGCTGATGAAGACTACCGGCTGGGCCGGTCGCCAAGGTTTTAACCCGCGCGGGGCCACGCCCCGCGCGAGGTTGCTGGGCCGCGTCCCAGCGACGCGGCCCAGCCGAATTCTCTTTTTTAATTAATTAATTTATTTATTTTTAATTTTTTTAATTTCCTAATTGTTTTGTTTAATTGTTTTTTAGGAAAAATCAAATTAATAAATTCTAACCTATAAATTTATCATGTAATAATGGTTACCTTTATTTTATCACATAATTAAGCTTTAACCCAATAATCATCATATAATATAACTCATGTATATATATATATATCTAAAAAAAATTAAAATCGAGGGAGATAGATATTTCTCTCAAAATTAACACATAATAATAAAAGGAATTATAGAAAAAGCGATGGATATTGCTGATTCCCTACTCGTGTAAATATTACAAATGGATATCGAATATTATTGTATATAAATAAAACGAGTAACTCGAATAACCGAAACACGGGGAAGAGATGGATATTTTTTCCCCAACTAATAATTAACATATAAATATATAACTTATTATTGTGGAGATGGATATTTCTACCATGATAATATGGGGCGATGAAGAGGAAACGATACGGCACTGAGCCCCTAAAAATTAAAATAATATTAATTTGATTTTACTTATTGCATTTATAGCAATGTATATATATTTTTATATGCATATGTCATAGACGTGAATATCATAGCTTTGTAAATATATATTAAGTGTATGCATATAAGTAGTAGAGTTTGATTTTCTCTAGATACGAAGGTTAGGAACTGGATGGATCCTAATCTTAAGTACTAACTGGGGTAATAAAATATGAATAATCGTAATAAGAAGTGATGGGAATATTTCTCTCCTAATACGATTAGTCATAACTATAAAAATTAATCCAATTTCAAATAAAGGATATATAAGAAACGAGATGATGGATATTATCTCGCAATATAAATTCTATATTTGGATGTGTCTACCTAATATGATTTTAGAGAGTAAGGCGGATACCGATCTCTCTCCTTTATATTAGGTAAATAATTAAATATGCATATATAATAATAATAAATATGTGGTAAATATAAACCCAAAATTATTCTGATCACCTATAGAGTACCCTCTCTGAGGGGCGCTGTGGGGGTGTTCCGTCTTCCCCACACGTAAACGACGAACAAACCTGACGAATCTCTATGTGCCTTATCCTGGTTTCCTAGATTTCCGCAAAATATCTAGGTGGCGACTCCAACACTTTCGCTCCCCGGAGGAAGGTCGTCAACACTCCCGTGTGAGGGGCACCGGGGCTGGTTGTGCGATCGTTGGACCGTTCGAACTCGCTTGTTGCTCTTGAAGATCGTCAGCGCGGTTGCGGTTGCGACCACGAGTTAATCTGGCCAAGTTCTGGGGTTCCTCCCCACATCGCTCGTCGGAACACCGTTTTTTGCCGAGCCGTTTTGTGTTGCATGTCTCTGATTACCCATCACTTCAATATCTTTTTCCCCACAAACGGCGCCAAATGATGGTACGGGATTAATGAAGTTTAGGAATTAGACGATGATGGACGGAGTACAATCACATAACACCAGATTTACGTGGTTCGGCGAAAATGCATACGTTCACGGGAAGGGAGAACGCTCTTTTCACTATTAGAGTTGAGAGAGAGAGCCGAGTACAAAGTTCTGCCGTTTTAGGGCTAGTTTCTCAGTATTTATACATTAATCAATCCGCCGCCGTAAACCCTAGAATATCCTCCGATCAATTAGGTAACTGACTTCTCTCTATATGATATGCCAGGTCTTTGCGTTCGGATGCCATAAACGTTCGGGTGACATCGTAGTCATAGCCATTTGCGACTTCATCAATAGTTTCATGAAAAGTGGAGCTAAGTAAAAAACTATCTTGTTTGATGAGAGAATAATAATTCTAAAGATGCATGTTCTTTATTTCAAGATAATAAGATAAAAGTTTTACAACTTATGCCCTACCTAGTTTTGCCTAGGCTGTCCTTTTGGGTTTTCAACCTAGCAGGCAATTTTCTAAGCATCATAATATTCCTGTTGTTGTTTTCTTCTTCCTTTTTTCTTAATTCCGAAATTATTCTGTAAGATTTGAGCTCTAAACCAGTCAAGCTTGATTGTCTTGAATAAGTAACTTTGTATTGCTGCATTTTAGCTCATCTGATGGAAAGATCTTATGTGGTAACCTCTTAATAGTTGGGACTAAATACAGATTCCTTGGTGCTTCTTCTTCTTCCTTTTATTTTTTCTTTGGTTTCAACACTTCTTTTGACATGAATTCCGACATTGGTGATGAAGGAATCTAGTTACTCGATACTCATACCCTAAGTTATCGTTTGACGTAAAAGCAAACATAGGGCTCATGAATACTTCTAGTTACTAGATAACTTTGAGCACCGGAGTAAGTGTTTGCATTTTAATTTCCTCTTTTCTTTTTTTTTTTTCAACATTCCTTAGATAGTATTTTGACGTGAATTCCGAATTGGTGATGAAGGAATCTAGTTAATCAATAAATACAATCTTAAGGTGCTTCGCATACTCATACTTTAAGTTATCGTTTAACGTAAAAGTAAACACGGGGCTATTAATATTTCTAGTTACTAGATAACTTTAAGTAGCGGAGTAAATATTTGCGCTTTTCTTTTCATTCTTTTTCTTTTATGTTCTTTCTTTTGAAGATGAAGAAGAATGGTAACTGGTATCCAGTCTCGTTTGTATGCTACCCACATGACCTTCACCCATCATTTGAGCATCAATGCTTTTTGCTAAGTACCTCCTTGTTGCCTATCTTATTGAAAAATGCACTTTCTTTTCTATTCTTTATTTTTCCTTTCTTTCTCTTTCAAATTGCTAACTATTTCTCTTATTATGTTAAAGCTTGAACATGCATTTTCGAATTATTCTCTGCAGAATTGAATGTTCATGAGAAAGTGGTAGCGAGAGTTCATGCACTTTTAAAATAAGTCCTTTTTTTTAAATTTGAAAAGAAATTGTTTAAAGCATATTGATAAAAATTTGCTGCCAACGTAGAGTAATATTTTTGAAAAGAAAGTAGCTGAACATGCATAGCAAACACATATAAGATATGCAGTAAGCTAAATACTTGCTTGGGATATTGCTTATTGACTGAGCCAGTTTGTCCTTACTGTTGCTAATGTGGAGGTGCTTGATGTTGGTAAGCTGATGCTTATTCCTGATAATTTCCTGCATGATAGTTGTACTTGCTAGAAGTCTTGTAGAGCAATTGTGTAAATTGTACGGTGGATCTGCCCGCAGTAGCGATGTGATGTACGAAGTCTTCTTCCTTCTCTTCGGCCTTCTGTTATAGTCAGCAAATTTGAAAGCAGACTCGATGTTTACACCTGTATGTGCTAGGTGAGAGAAATTCATAGCATTACCGGGCCCCATATTCTCAAACGTCTTCATTGCCGAGCTTCCTCCTTTTTCTTGAGTGATCTGATATTTAATATTCACTTTTTGTTGACCAGAGCATTTTTTATGAACGGAAAAATGTCATCAAAGTGGTGTTTCCAATAATCAGACTTTTATCATATGCTTTTTCTTTGGTTCCTACTTCCCGTTAGCGTCAAATCCTTTATCGTCCATTTGCACCTTTTTGTACAAGCTAATGAATGCCTCCTTATCTTTTGTTAGTATTTTTGTCCTGGGGTTATTTCCCACGGATGTTGGTTCTTGGCGATGCTTGTGCTTTTTGGTTTTGTCGTTTAAACAGTGTGGCTTCTTTCGCATTGGTGATCTCCTTATTTAGTGCCGGTATAAAGATGTTCTTCGAATTATTCCTCGGCAGTTGTTCCGAACTTTGTGCAGATAGTTCTGATGATGATTGTTGATTATGCGGTTTTAACAGTTGGATGTTTTCTTCCAAAGCCTGCTTAAGGGACATGTTTTATACGTCTAATTTGTGATATCTATTGACACCTCATTTTGTCCGGCTCGCTAACCACGCATAACGTCAATCTAGATGCATTGCTCGGCTCATTTAAGCTCAATCAAGTCTGATTTGGGTCCAATTAAGCTAAATAGGCCTATCGAACCCGATTAAATCGAATTAGACTTGATCGGATTCATTGGACTAATTTAGTTCGATTTGATCCATTAAATATAAAATTGTGATTTGTTTCATTAAGATTAGACGAGAAACGGGCAACTTGGGACATTATAGGTCACGTGCGAATAAATCGTAGTTTTCGGGACCAAAATATATACGTGAGGGTCTAGATTTGCCAAATCGTAACTTCGAAAACCAAGCTTTTGCAAATACATAGCGACTCATTTTGCAAATATTGAAAACATGGGATTTGTTTTGTAATACGAGTTATAACTCATTTTTAACAGTCGAGGAAGAAGAAGAGGCGAATGTAACCGACGTCGGCCGCCCCCACGTCCGCGAATCGTCGTACTAACGGCCGCCGCTTCATCTCCTCCAACAGACGCCACTCCAGCTCCCTCGCGGGGTATAAAACTCACCGGAGAAGCTCGCGAGAGGGAGGCCGGCTGGAGAGGTACAGAGAATCCCGGTGAGAATTCGAGAGAGAAATAGAGAGAGAGATCGCAACCCTTTATCTGTCTACTCCGCTGCTTCGTCGACATCGCCGAGCTTGACGATGCCACCACATGCCGGAGAACGCTGCCGGAGCCAAAATTGAGTTTTTGGCCGGAAACGAAGAAACATATGCATACCCTCAGGCCGCGACCCGGCCTTAAGATTTGGACCAAATATCGAAGCTCGTGTGCAATGCATACGAGTAGTCGTAAAACCCAGCCCTATCCTAGCCCATATGTTATCTGAGTAGTACCAGGGCTGGCGTACTAAATATATTAGCAACCTGTGAAAACTCAGCAATGCCGGGCTATTAGAAACCAGTTAATGTAGGGAACCATAGATTGCATACCCTCATATAGAAACATATTCCATGCAAATAAGGTATACGTCATGTAAATAAAACAGCATGCAGCATAAAATTTTGAGCTTTCTTTGTACAGATTGTTTTAAACATTTTTTATTTAAATTTCTATCTTTTAAATAAAAATGTTCATTTTAAAATCCTATGCTCAGGCTAGAAAATCAATGGCGTAAGAAGTCATAACAATGCATATCCACCATACCACCGTGAATACTAGGATACTTAAGTAGTTATGGGATGACATGACCAAGGAAGAAAAGATAAAGTGTAGAGATCAATTCCGGCCTTTGGAGGATCTGATAAATTTCGAAGTTAACTGAAATTTCATCAAGGCATTTGCATGGTTCTGGGACTATCGCAGGAGGTATTTTGTACTGAACGAAGCTGATTTCTGCACTACCATTGAGGAGTACAGTATCCTTTTGAGCAGCACAGTTGCAAAATCTCCTGCTATTCATTTTCCTAATGCTGAAAAAAAACCACCAAGACAGCTTGCCAGGCTTATGGGTAAGCCACTTTCCGTAATATCTCCATTTATACGGCAGGATACTAGTATTCGGGTAGAAATGTTGATCGCACTCACGGATGATCTTATGGCAAAGGATGGAGTAGCAGATTACAGTATATGGACTTTTGTATTAGCGAGGTCTGATTATTTTTCCGAATGATCCATGAGGATCTTGGGTCAAGGAAGACGTAGTAGACATGACTTGGGTGCGTGGACAAGGCGCGGCATAGCCGCGGCGCTGGCGCATCGCAGGCACGGCCAAGGGACGCAGGCGTATGCGGAAGTCCAGCGAGCTTGGGCGCGCGGAAGGCCAGCGGGCGCGAAGGCTGCGCGGAAGGCCAGCGGGCGCGCGGGGCATGTGCGGAAGGCCAGCGGGCGCGAAGGCTGCGGGGAAGGCCAGCGGGCGCGCGGGGCATGTGCGGAAGGCCAGCGGGCGCGCGATAGGCACGCGGATGGCTGGCGGGCGCATGGTAATGCCAAGGGATGTCCAGCAGGAGCACACGAAATCCAAGGGGCCACAATTTGTATGACCATTTGTCTTCCCACTACTTGTATTCATTGCTATTAGTTAAATTCCCTTTGACCGGTTTGTGGTAAAGAGGTGCTTGGGTGTGTTCCAAGCCTATTTACAGCCTACTTGGCCGGTTGTGGCTAGGAAGGTGATCTAGGAGGCTCTTGAGCCGAGGCCAAGGTGGTCCAAGACGAGGCCGAGGTAGGCAAGGCCGAGACCGACATCGGTAGAGGCGTGACCAAGACCAAGGCTGGCATGACCGAGACCGACATCGGCAGAGGCGTGACCAAGACCAAGGCTGGCATGACCGAGACCGACATCGGCAGAGGCGTGACCAAGTCCGAGGCTGGCATGACTGAGACCGACAACGGCAGAGGCGTGACCAAGTCTGAGGCTGGCGTGACTGAGATCGACATCAGCAGAGGCATGACCAAGTCCAAGGCTGGCGTGAATGAGATCGACATCAGCAGAGGCGTGACCGAGTCCAAGGCTGGCGTGACCGAGAACGACATCGGCAGGGGCGTGACCAAGACAAAGGCAGGCGTGATCGAGAACGACATCGGCAGAGACGCTGCCGAGACCAAGGCTGGCTTGACGAGACCGAGTCCGAACGCGGCGTGACCAAGTCCGAGACTGGCGTGACCGAGACCGACAGTGGCAGAGGCGTGACCGAGTCCGAGGCAGGCGTGACCGAGACCGAGAGTGGCAGAGGCATGACCGAGTCCGAGGCAGGCATGGCCGAGATCGAGAGCGGCAGAAGGCCCATGACCGAAGTCTGAGGGCAGGCAATGGCCAAGAACCGGAGCGGCCAGAGGCGTGACCCAGTCCGAGGTGGGCATGGCCGAAACTGAGGTAGACCATAGCCGAGACGAGGTAGGCATGGCCGAGGTCCCCCCGACGTGAGCAAAGCCAGAGACCGACCCAGTTCGTAGGCGCACAGAGCGAAAGGTCAGGCAACGGAAGACGAAAGGTCGGCGTGGAGGACCAAGAGTCCAGCGCAGAAGAGAACTGTCGTTTCAATGAACCTGGACAAAGAGCTCATTGGAACCCTCACCGGGAATTCAATGCATTATTAATTTTAAAGTAGTTAATTAGCAATAGTTAATGTACTACAGTAAATGTATTTCGATTTGTCTATAAATACAAATGAGAAAAATCAGGGAGGTGATCCCCTTTCCACTAAAAATACTTTGTCTCTCTCGTTTCTCCTAAATCTGTAGTTGCATGGAACACGGCCAAGAGCCATAGCCATGGCCGGCCACCCTTGGCCTCCCTAGATCCGAACTATTAATCCTACTTGTTCGCCGGATAAATCAACCGTTGGAACAAGTCCGGATCAGAAGGTGTGGAATTGTGTTGTAACCGAGCATTGGTATAGGCAACACAAGGGAGTGGGCGGTATTTGCCAACTCATACCACAAAAGAACTGTCCCTCTTTCACTCTCGGCTTCCCTAGACCTTAAAGAACATCCTAGGCATTCCCTCGGCTTGTGATCGACCGAGGACACCTACGGATCACCGAAGCAGGCGAATGTTATCGACAGTGAGCTATATTATCTGGTTTTTTCTATGTTCCATCGCCAAGTAAATCCAGTTCCAAGCATCTTGGCAGAGACTATAGCTACACTAAACAAGATAACCAGGAAAAAGAAAGGAGGCTTCAACTGTTGCGCAACATTACTATAGGTTTGGGCTTACTACCATTTTATTGATTCCTTCGTGCACAACCCCTATTTACGTATCAAGGCACCCATACAAGACGTTTTGACAGTAAAGGAAGATAGAAGCATCAAAGTGTGGAAGGAATATCTTCAAATTTAACTCAGCCAAGGTGGTTTGGGCAGTTTATGCTGGGGCACAAACCTTCAAAAGTCCTAATAAGATGTTCTCTTTATACTTGGGTCCCTTTATTTGGCCCGTGGACATATGTTAGCTATACTCCAGCTACAGTTATAAGGCAATTTCAATATAAACAGGAGCATTTTGAATACAAAGGGCTGGGAGATATAGAATTTGAAATCTGGACAAAGGAAGATCATAACAGGAAGCTACATAAGGATGCTAATCTGATGAAGAAGAGCTCGGAACGTCCCGATTATCTGCTGATGGACTCAAACAAAGGAACTGGGAACTGGAAAGAACCCACTCTTATGTATATTAAAGCTCGGGAACAAGCAGCAATAACGATTCTGGCCGATAAGCAATCAAAAACTCTCAAAAGGAAGCTCAATGTTGATCAAATGGTGGAAGAAGTTATACAAGAAAAGAAACAAGCTATAAATAAAGAGTTCGAAGATTTAGAAAGTAAAAGGGCCAGCATCTCAGAACATGTTAAACTCCTGACAGGAGAATTAGATCATTTTAAACAGATGAATCAGTTACACAAATCTGATAAAAATGAGCTTGAAGAACAGAAAGATCGAAAGGAGGAGGAGCGACAGAAGTGGGAACTGACATGCAGAGAAGAACTGAGGAAAAAGAATAAGGAGATAGCATTCCACAATGATGAGTGCGCACGGTTGCAGCAAATCATCGAAGAAGAAAGAAGCAAGTTCAACAAGTTAGCAGCTGAGAATGAAAAGCTTCGCAAAGACAACACCTACCTTGAGTACAAGAAGCCGAGGACCCAGCAAGAATATGAAAGACAGATTGATAAGATGGAAGGGGAACTAGCTTGGTACAAAGAGGAATGTCAATATGTAAACAGAGGTTTTCAAATCGCGAAGAGGGAAAGTTTCAAGTTACTGGATACAGTAAAAGAAGTTGACGACATAATGAAAGGTATAGAAGACATAATACATCTTTTGGCTAATGGAGGAATTGCAGCAGAAATCAAGAAGGCACGTGCCAGCCTTAAGCATTATGTGGAAATCCGTCAGGCTTGTGATCAAGAAGCTCCAAGGTGAAGAAGTCATCTATAGAAATAAGGTCATCCTATCTTGTAAACCTTTTTGGTGAGATCTCAGATGTAATAATCACCTGCTATAAATAAAGTATCCCTTTTTATCCCAAAATTTGTGGT
>MJHO01000424.1:0-39502 GCA_002076135.1 Xerophyta viscosa | reverse complement strand
ATGTTTTAAATTTGAGATTTTGAAACTGGGTATTTGGGATCTGAAACGAACTCCTTGGTTGTTAAGCTTCCGCAAAACTGTTTATCTCAAATTTTCTTTCTTTGCAAAAAATTATTTTCCTCCGTCGCGGCCCTCGGCTCGCGGGTCGTGACATCTATAATTCATGATAATGTTAATCTGTACGCATAGTCACAATTGAAACAAACTTATTGTATTATCAATTATTTATAATGCAATATTTTGTTTACCATAGCCACAATTTATTAAAAGTCATGCCACATCACACAACCACTAATTTGTTACATTAAAAAGTGATTTAATGTGTTGAGGTTTGTCGAGCCGGAATTGGCTTCAATAGACCTTCCTTGGCCAAGTGTTTGAATTCTTCTGCTTGATTAACTGGCAAAGGTTCACGCGGACGAGGTCGCTGGTTTTGTTGTTGAATTGCAGATTTTTGTTGCTGAACTTGATATGGCTAATTAATTTGTTGAGGTTGTTGCTGTAGTTGCTGATATAGGCAGGTCTGGTAGTACTAATTGTTGTATGGTGGGGTCTGATATTGTACAGCTGTTTGATATTGTGCAGGAACTCGATATAGTGACTGTTTGAATTTATACCTGCCCAATTGATATTATTTACTTCTTTCTCTTTATCTTTGTCTTCACTTGTTCGAGTTTATCGAATAAAATCGGAACGATAGTCTGGACAAAATATGGTGTCTACAACGAGCTAATCAAACGCATGACAAATCAAACTCAACCCTAGTTGAACAAGGCCCCAAAGCAGTGCTAGAATTTCAAAGACAAATCGAGCGGATATAAGATAGAAGACATCTTCAAGATCAAAATATTAAGCTGAACAACAACAAAGAGGATTATCATCAGGAGGATATGTCAGGCAAGGGTCATTGTCAACAACAAATAAGAAGACGTGGAAGCCATTGAATTCTTTTCTCTTTTGCAAAAGCACGCGAGATATTTGGTTTAGCTTACTATATGTCTTAATATGCGTTTTCTATGCATGCTCAGCTACCTTCTTATCAACAAGATTACTCTACATTGGAAATAAGTTTTTAGCAATGTGCTTTGAACAATTTCTTTTCAAATTTTAAAAGGATATCTTTTCTAGAGTACATGAATTATTACAACCATTTTTCTCTCTCACTACCATTTTTCTCATGAACAAACGATTCTGCAGAGAATAATTAAAAAATAAATGTTCTAAACTTTAACATTATAAAAGGAATAGTTAGAAACTTGAAAGTAAAAGAGAGGAAAAAGAAAGAATAGAAAAAAAAAAAGAGCATTTTTCAATTCATACTATACTTGTACGCTTGAAAATCAGAAGTCGATTCACGTCCTAATAAACCACGACGCACAAGATCAACAAGACAGGCAATAAGGAGATACTTAGCAAAAAGCATTGATGCTCAAATGATATGTAAGGTCTTGTGGGTAGCATACAAATGAGGCTGAATACCAGTTGCGATTTCATAAAACAGGAAAGAGCAATTTCATAAGAAGATCCAATCACAAAGAAATTAGCACAAGTAGAGAAATTCGGAGCTCCAATTGGGGCAATTTTTCTGCCGAAAATTTGAATCAAACTGGGACAAAATATCATACTAAGGCAGAACATAGGAATCGCTGAAGAAACATTTGAACACGGACAATCATCAAAACAACATCGTCCAAGTATGGACTCTTTCTGGAAAAAGGAAATAGGAAAATAAAGGTTTCCTAAAACAATCAACACAATGATCAAGGAAAGACAAGAACAATAGAAGAATTTAAGAAAAGTCCACTATCTACATGTGTACGCTCCAAATCACCAGAAGAATTCAAATAGGGGCAGTTTCTCATTGACAGTTTGAGCTGAGGATTCGATTTTATCCAAGCATTGATATTTTCAGAGAAAAGGAATTGAGAAGTTACCTAAAGCAACCAATGTAAGAATCAAGGAATATCAAGGTCAACAGACAAATCAAAGGATATCTAAATACTTCATCATCATTTACTCAACCCAAGGGGAGAGTCTATTCAGGTCAAGGTTACTCAGTTCAAAGGAAAGGTAAAGTCAACTTCAACATCATCTATTCAGCCCAATGGGGCAAGTCTACCTAATATTCTCAGCACAAAGGAAACAACTCAAGCTAAGCTAAACTCTTCCATCATTTATCAGCACAAGGTAAGGAAAAATTCACATCTTCACCCCAATGTAGGGTAAAATCAAGAACATCATCAGCTCACCCCAAGGTAAGGGTAAACTCAACATCGTCATCCGCTCACCCCAAGATAAGGATAAAGTAAAGATCGTCATCCGCTCACCCCAATGTAAGGTGAAATCAAGATTATCATGCTCACCCCCAAGGTAGGGTCAGGTCAACATCATCCTCCGCTCACCCCAAGGTAGGGAAAAATTAAGATTATCATCCGCTCACCCCAAGGAAGGAGATCGGGAGATCCCCAAAAAAACACGATTTGGCAAATAGCGTCAAATTAGTGGCTTTGAAGCTCGGGAGATCGAAGGATAGATCGGAGAGAAGATAGTCGAAGCGTTCCCACGGTATAATATAGCTTCGGAGCACCGGAAAACGTCAAAAACCTTCACCACCACCGGCCGAGCTCGGGAGCTAAGGTAGGCCTCTTTACGAGCCAATAAAATTACATTTCTGAGTTCTTTGCTCGTAGGAGAACGTGAAACGTCGCCGTGGCGGTGTTGACGGCGAGCCACGGCAGTCGTGAGCCACGGCGGTGGAATTCAAAAATTTTATTTCTTACCGAAACTTTAAACGATTATAACTTGCGATAGAGGTATCAAAACCAAATTTTTGACATCGCAAATTGAATCCTAGGAACCTATCGATAACCCTTAGGTGCATATACGGGCTTCGACGGCCGACGGCGAAACGCCGCCGGCCATGTCAGCCGGCCGCGAGCTTGCGGCCTACTGAAATTCATTTAGGACGACGATCGGCTCAGTCGGTCGCGACCGGCTGAGCCGGTCGTCAATTTAAACTTAACCAACGCGCGCGGGGCTAACCCGCACGTGCTCGGCTCAGTCGCTGCCGAGTCCGTTTGAAACCGGTCTAGCCAAGTTGATCAAGACCTAGCCATTTTCAATCTGATCGAGCCATTTTCAATTTTGACCGAGCCATTTTGTTATAAAATGAGTTATTTTGACACCAATCAATCAATTTTGATTCTAAGTTCAACTTTTATCATTTTTATAAAGTTTTTAAAGCCTAAAAAAAAGGATTAAGCTCTAGTATTTTTCAAGAGCAAAACGAATTCTAAAGCTTAGTGAGGCGGTTAACCGATCTCTACACCTTAGCTAGATTTCTCTAAATCATAAATATTTCAAAAATAAAAGATTTTCTTTTTAGCTTAACAAAGTCGAGGTTGGAGTGAGGCGGCTAACCGATCTCTACACTTTAGCTAGATTTTTCTAAATCCCAAATATTCCAAGAGTCAAAAATTTTTAACTTTAATAAAGTTGAGGTTAGAGTGAGGCGGTTAACCGATCTTTACACCTCAACTAAATATTTTCTAAAATCTAAATATTTTCAAAAACTTTTGCAAAACCGAGATTATAGTGAGGCGGTTACCCGAACTTTACACCTCGATGATTTTTACAAAAGGGCGATGAAGAGGAAACGGAAACGCGCTGAGGCCAACCTTAATAAAATAACATCATTCACATATTTTTATTTTATTTTATTTTATTTTATTTTTACGACACTAGGTATGAAATCGACGGACTTTATTTTTTTTTTTGCGCATATTTTATTATTGTCATGAAAATACCTAAAATATTCTTGAGGTTAGGATAAGGTGGTTATCCGAATCTTACACTTTCGGGATATTTTGTATAATGTCTAAATACTATATGTTCGAATATTAATCGGCATGAAATCAGAATGAGACGGTTATCCGATTTCTAGAACTTTGTGCTAATTTAATATTCGTATTTTAATTAAAGTTAAACCGTTTAATTGAGAGTACCCTCATTTCGTGGGGCGTTGTGGGGGTGTTCCGTCTTCCCCAAACGTACGCGATGAACGAGCCCAAGAATCTCGAATGTGTTTTATCCGATTTTCCTACTTTTGCATAAAACCTTAGGTAACGACTCCAAACTTTTCACCTCCTCGGAGGAAGGCCGTCAACAAATGACGACTCCACTGGGGACCGTCAGGCTCGTGACAATTAAACGGTTTAAATTTAGTTAAATGACAATTTTTCTTAGAAATTTGAACATTATATGAGTGGCATATTTTATTGGATATATTTCTTGGACTGACGTTGATTGTTATTCTTGTTCCTTATACTTTACGACGCTTCACTACACGCACATTTATTTACTGTCAGCATATGCATAACCTCAGGCCTCGACTCGGCCTTAGTTCTGAGATAATATCGAAGCTCGTGTGCAATACATATGGGTAGTCGTAAAACCCAGCCTTACCCTAGCCTATATGTTACCTGGATAGTACCAAAGTTAATATACTATGTGTATTGATAACCTGTGGAAATCCAATAATGACGGGCTACTAGTTTGACCTCTGGTGTAATAATGAAACCTATGTGCAATGCATGTCGATATCCTTAAAACCCAGCCGTTTAAGGTGACCTAATAGATGCATTGCCTCATTTATGTCAGACACACCACGTGACTAGGCCAAAAGAGAATATGAAGTGTAAGTCCCAAGATCTATGACATGCATGTACTATCACCTTTTGAAAATGACTGTACTATCATTCCTATCTTTTTTTTTCCTTTCTTTCATTTCCCTGATCCAACCCATGTATATTATCAGGCTAAATAATCAATGGATCCAGAGCTTGTAACAATGCATATTCACCACACCACCATAGATCTCGGGGCACTCAAGCAATTATGGAAGGATCTGATGGAAAAAGAGAAAATCCAGTGCCGTGACCAGTTTGGCCCTTTAAGTGATTTAGTCTGCCTTGAAGTGAACTGGGATTTCATTAAAGCAATTGCATGGTTCTAGATTCTGATAAAAGATGGTTCGTGGTAAACAATGCTGATTTCTGTCCAACAATCGAGGAATACAATATCCTCATGAACAGCAAGGTTACAAAGTCTACTTCAGTATACACTCCTAGTGTAGAGGAAAAGCCACCAAGACAGCTAGGCAGACTTATGGGCAGACAGCTTGCCATAGTATCTCCAAATATGCAGCAGGATTCAAACAACCGATTAGAAAAGCTAGATGCTCTAAGAAATGAACTCATTGCTAAAGATGAAGATGGAGATTACAGAATCAAAACCTTCGTCCTCGCTGTGTATGGACTGATTATTTTTCCAAAGATACCAAACACAATTGACAACGAAATCTACTACCTAGTATTCTCCATGTTTCAACGACAAATCAACCCAATCCCGAGCATCCTAGCAGAAACGTTGACATCACTTAACAAGGTGACTAGAGCTAGAAAAAGGGGTTTTAATTATTGTGCGCAGTTGCTTCAGGTATGGGCATATTATCACTTTATTGAATCATTCGTGCATAATCCATATCTGCGATAAAGATGCTAATCTCGGATGCTGCAACTGTTAAAGAGAGGCAGACCATAGAAGAATGGAAGGAATATTTGCGTGCTTTGACTCAGCCCAGATGGTTCACACAGTTTATGCTAGGACACAGACCATCCAAAGTCTTAGTAAAATGTTCTCCATACATTTGGGTCCCTATCTTTGGTCCGTGGACTTGCGTCAGTTACACTTCGGCTTTGGTTTTGAGACAATTTCAGTACAAGCAGCAATGTTTGGAATACGAAGGATTAGGAGACTTAGAATTAGAGATCTGGGTCCAAGAAGATAACAAAAGGAAGTTACACAAGGATGCAAACGCAATGAAGAAAAGTTGGGAACATCCAGATTATCGGCTTGTTTAGTCTAATAAAGGGACAGATAAGTGGGAAGAGCCAACACCTATGTACCTGAGAGCACACGAGCAGACTACAATAAATATCATGGCCGATAAACAGCCCCGAATAGCCAAAAGAAAAATAAGTATAGATCAAATGTTAGAAGAGATATTGCAAGAGAAGGAGCAAGCACTCAGAAAGGAGTTTGAATGCTGTTGACACCTCATTTTGTCCGGCTCGCTAACTCGCGCACAACGTTGATCCATATACATAGCTCGGCTCAGCTAAGCTCGACCAAGTCTGATTTGGGTCTAATTAAGCTAAATAGGCCTATCGAGTCTGATTAAATCGAATTAGACTTGATCGGATTCGTTGGACCCATTTAGTTCGATTTGATCCGATAAAATCGGATTCGTTGGACCCACTTAGTTCGATTTGATCCGATAAAATCTGATTCGTTTTATTTTATTAACGCTTTATACTTGAGTATAAGACAAGAAACGGGCAGCCTGGGACGTTACAGGTCACGTGCGAATAAATCGTAATTTTCGGGATCAAAATTTATACGTGAGGGTCTAGATTTGCCAAGTATCATAATATAGGTCCAAAGATTGCAAATTCGTTTCATGGCCGATTTTGCAATTTCGTAAAGAAGTGGATTTTCTGCATAATACGAACAAAAATTGAATTTCGGCAGAGGGGAGCGCGAGCGCCGTGCGCGCGCGCTCAACGTCGCCGACCGCTCACCTCCCCACGAATCGTCCCCATGTCTGCGAGGCGTCGCCAACGTCCGTCGTATCACCTTCACCAACTGCCGCCGTTTCGGATGGCCGCCGCGGCTATAAAGTCGCCGGAAAAATCAAGAAAAGGAGGAAGCTCGGGAGAGAGATCCAGGCTTTGCCGAGGTCACAAGATGACGGATATACCACCATATATTGCTTGAGATGCTGCCCGGCAAAGGAGAGGATTCCCGGTGAGGAGGAGGATTAACGGCGAGGAGAAATTTGATGACGAAAAGGGGGAAGCTCGGGAGAAGAATTGGAGTCGTAACAAACTCACGGGACCACGCAAACCTCATCGCCGACCTCCAGAGACGCTTCCAAGGTGATCGGAGAAGCTTCGCGATGCTCGCCGGCCGCTCCCCGGAGTTGACTTAGATTTTGGCCGACGACTTGCTACCTCAAGTAAGTCCTCTAAAACTCGATTTTTGAAGTCTTCTTGCAACGTTCATCACGTTTCGCGTCGTGTCCTTGTTGGCGACGAGCCACGGTGGCGGAAAATTAAAACACATTTTTTAAGCCGAAATTTCACATCTCGATAAATCACAGTAGAAGCGCCAAAGTCCAATTTAGACATCATCATCGTGTTAGGGACTATCGAAAACCCGCCGAGGTGAGCTTCGGGCGGCGAACACGCCGGCGCTGTCGCCGGCGGCGATTTCGCCGCCAGGTGTTCGACACGGGACGGCTGGAGGTAGAAGGCGAACCATCTTGGCCGAGTCATTTTAAGAACGCGGGTTTTGCCCGAGCCAGATCCAAACGGATCGAGTCCGTTTCAAAACAAGCGCGCTCGACTCGAGCCATATCTAAACTGACCGAGCCATATTCGCATCGGACTCGAGCCCCGATAAATCTGGTCGCACGGGTTTGCATTGGGCTCGGTCGTGACCGAGCCCGTTTCGGTCGCGGCCGAGTCCATTATAATCTGACCGAGCCATTTTTGAATCCGACCGAGCCATTTTTAATCTGACTGAGCCATTTTTAAATCTAACCGAGCCAAATTCATTTAGACTGACCCCAATTGACTAAAATCGAGCCAATCATATTTTTACTGAGCCACTTTCAATTTTGACCCAGCCAACTTGCTACAAACTAAGTCATTTAGGTCCCAAACAGCTAATTTTACGTTTTAATCTAATTTTTATCTAATTTTTAAGTCAAGAAATTAAGGATCAAGTTATTTTCAAGAACAAAGAAATATAAGGTTTTAAGCTTAATAAGTTGGGGTTAGAGTGAGGCGGTTTAACCGATCTTTACACCTTAACTGAATATTTTCTAAATCAATATTTTTTAAAGAACAAAAGATTTTTAAAGGTTAACAAAAGTTAAGGCTAGAGTGAGGCGGTTTAAGCGATCTTTACGCCTAAACTACGATTTTTCCAAATTCTAAACATTTTCAAGAATAAAAGTTTTTGTTAAAGTTTAAACAAAAGTTAAGGCTAGTGTAAGGCGGTCTAACCGATCTTTACGCCTTATCTAAAATTTCTCTAAAAACTTAAAGTAGGGCAAGGTGGTTAACTAAGCTCCGAGATTAAAGTGAGATGGTTTATTCAAATTTTATATCTCTAAATATTTTAAAAGGGGGCAATGAAGAGGAAACGGAAACGCGCTGAGCCCATTTAACAAAAACAAATGTTTTCTCACACACCAAGGAATAAAAGTAGGGACATGACGTAGAATTTCGACACCTAGGATAGGACATTATCATTAAAGTCAGGATGAGGCGGCTTAACCGATTCTTGCACTTTAGTGATATTTTATAACATTTTTAAGTAGGAATAAGGAAATAATCTTACTTTAAATAAGTTTAAATCACTTAGTTAAGAGTACACTCTTCGGAGGGGCGCTGTGGGGGTGTCCTGCTTTTCCCACACGTAACCGACGACGAACCCAAAGAATATCTAACGTGCCTTATCCACCAGTTTCCTAATTTTCCATAAAAATTAGGTAGCGACTTCAAACTTCTTTTCCCCATCCGGAGGAAGGTCGTCAACAAATGTAAAATCAAAAGCTTGAAGGAAGATAATCGAGATGCAGACATTTCACGAATGGAGCATATTAGGCTTCTGACAGCAAAACGCGACCATCTCAACCAGATGAACCAGCTGCATAAATCAGATAATCAAGAACTCGAGATGCAGAGAGACTAGAAAGAAGAAGAATGGGGAAAGTGCGAAGCAATATACAAAAAAGAGCTAAGAAAGAAAAACAAGGAGGTTGCTTACTACAAGAAAGAATGTTCCAGCTTACAGTAGATTAGCGAAAAATCAATCGAGGAAGAAAGAAGTAAATACAACGAGTTTTCATCCGAGAATGAAAAAATCCGCAACGACAACGTCTGCCTGGCACATATGTATAATAAGAGACCAAAATGCTAACAAGAGTATGACAAGCAGATTGATCATTTGGAAGGAGAGCTGGCATGGTACGAAGAAGAATGTCACCATCTAGACAGAGGCTTCACTATCGCGAAGAAGGAAAGCTTTAAACTCCTAGATGCAGTAAAAGAAGCAGATGATGTGATGAAAAACATAGAAGATGCCTACATCCTTCGGCAAATCAGAAGATAGCTGCAGACATCGAGAAGACACGAATCAGTCTTAAGCCTTATGTGGATATATGCCAGGCCTGTGAACCGGAAAGGACACCAAGATAGTACATGAGCAACAGAAGCAAAACAGAATTTGGCACGTTCTTTTCCCTTTCAAATAAGACTATGAATATCCTTTTGTACTATTTTCTGTGTACTCCCAGATTTATGAGATGAATAAAGATGTTTGTTTTGCTCAATCAAAGACTTTGATTATCTATGTGGTGGACATGAATATGCATTGCTCAGACAAGCTAAGTTGGTGACTTTAGTCTGTAAAATAAACATGCCCATTTTTCTTTTAATGTTTGATTCAATCGTACTCGCTCTTTCAATCATATTTTATTTTCCTTATCAAAACATGATCATTTTTCTCAAATTCACACTTTTTTATTTTTATTTTTACATAAAACCATCATTGGGAAACCTCTGGTCAAGAAACAACATTTCACCCGGTCAAAAGGAAAAATCATGAGCTCCTATGAAGACATTCAGAATCAAACGGCAGCGAAAATTCTTAGAGAAGAACTCCAGCTCGTACGAAAAGAGAACGCGGAGTTAGCAGCACAAGTTCGAGCGCTGATGGCACAAGTACAAAATAGCCAGCAACAACAATCATCGTTTTCGGGCTTCTTACCTCACCAACCTGAGCAACATACGGGGTCTGCGTCAGCTTTCGAAGCACCCAAGTCTCAACCACTGCGAACTTCACAGGAATCATATCAGTTTGAGATTACACCGCCCGTAGCTCAAGCGCCACCGGTCCATATAGCTGCTAATCTAAATATGCTGGCTGTACTTGCTGCGGACACTACCCAGCCGACAACATCGGAACAACAACCTGGGGAACAAATGGAGTACATTCTTAATAAGCTTGGGGCATCAGAAGGAAGCCAAGGTGTGATAGATGCTTCGCAGTTTTGCATTGTTACTGACCTAGAGATCCCAAAATATTTCAAAGTTCTTGACTTTGAAAAGTACAAAGGGACAACCGATCCTCTTATCCATATCCAGATGTACTGCAGTAAGATGGGAGCTTATCTGAAAAAACAAAAAGATGATGATGTACTATTTCTAGAAAAGTCTGACGGGGCAGGCAATTAAATGGTATCTCAATTTGAACAAGAATGAGATGCACACCTGGAACGACCTCGCAGGTTTCGTTTTGCGGCAGTATAAGCATAATACTAATTTTGCACCATACAAGTCCTCACTAAAGAAGCTGACAATGAATAAGAATGAGGACTTTCGAACATTCGCTCTCAGATGGAGAAACGAGGCGGCACAAATAGAGCCGCCAATGACAGAAAAGGAATTGGTGGATACTTTTATCGACCTAGAGTGCCTGAATACTCAATATAAATACTCTTGTGCCAACGCCACTGGTTTCACCCACCTCGTACGCACAGGTGTTAGGATCGAATCAGCCCTCAAGTCCACCAATGATGACAAGAAAATGGGGAAGAAGAAAGATGATGTTGTACATCATATCGTCGCCGCGGGGGCGTTGGCTACCCAATTTGTATAATCACCCTACAAGACTGCGGGCCGGTCCAACTACCAAGTTAGAAATAACCAACAACAACCTCCCGCTTTTTACCATCAAGCTGCACCACAGTATCAGCAACCACCACAGTATCAGCAACAACCACAGTACCAGCTGCAACCACCTTACCAGACACCACAATATAATGTGCAGCAACATCAACCACAACATAATCAAGGGAGGACTCTCACCAAGCAGTATCACGAGCCACTTCCAGTACCACAAGCTAAGGTTTCAGACAGCTTGTAAAAGAGGGGTTGATGTCTCCTATACCCGCCAATCAATGGTAACCACCCTATCTGGCTTGGTATAATGCGAATCTCCATTGCTAATACCACAGCGGAATTGCGGGGCACAGCACTGAAGGTTGTTACACCCTACGTAACAAAATTTATGAGCTCATCAATGCGGGACGAATCAAGCTCAACCCAGCAGAGCCGAATACAGTTCCAGAGGCATCAGAAATAGAAGTCACATCGTCTGCAATTAATATGATTGAGTGTTGGGAAGAGGCCGATAAGGATACCGAAGGAGAAATAGATTGCATCTTCAAACTTGAAGTAGTTGACAAGAGCAAGGAGATCATTATTGAGCCAGAACAACCCGTTACACTGAACATTCCAAAGGCACGAATGCCCACATTTGGCAGAAGCCCTTACAGTAGACAAGAGAGCCAAGTTCTTCCTACATCAAGAGTAGTGATCTCCAATATCACTGGTATAGGGGGGATCACTCATACGGGAAGATGCTACACTCCCCAAGATCTCCCCCGAAAAGGAAAAGAAAAGCTTGGGGAGGAATCTGCAGAAGAAGGGGTATGTGTGAAAGAAAAAGTGACGAAGAAAGATGTGGAACAGTTTCTGAAATACATCCGCAATAGCGAGTATAATGTGGTGGAGCAGTTGAACAAAACTCCTGCAAAGATATCATTACTATCGTAGTCTTGCAATCAGAAGTACATCGGCAAACTCTATTGAAAATTCTAAATAACTCACATGTGGCGCAAGATACGTCGGTAGAGCAGGTAGAAATGCTAATTGGCCAAATCCAAGCCCCAAACTATATCACATTCTCTGATGATGAGCTAGTTTCAGATGGTAGAGGCCATAACAAGGCACTCTATATAGCAGTCACTTATAAGGATTAGCATGTCTCTAGAGTGCTTATTGACAACAGGTCCTGTTTTAATGTACTGCCTAAGTGTACGTTCGACTACTTCAATGTCAAACCTGTGTATCTGAAGGCTACCAACATCATTGTACACGCCTTCAACGGAATGAAAATCCGTGCCATTGGGGAAGTAGAATTGCCAATAAAGATTGGTCCTCATATTTTTTATATCGAGTTCCACATTATAGATATGAAATCCTACTATGCTATGCTGTTAGGTAGGCCTTGGATCCATTCAGCTGGGGCGGTGCCATCTTCTCTGCATCTCAGAAGGTGAAGTATATAAAGAACTGCAGTCTCGTTGAGATATGTGCTGAGCAGGAATACATTATAAAATAAACAAACATCTAGCATGATATCCAGGCTGCAGATGAAGAAGAAGGGGAAGAAATGCTAAGGGGATTCGAAATCGTCGCAGTAACCTAGGTAATAGAAGGATCATACATACAACAACCTATAATGTCAAGGCAGGTAGTAAAAGCCGCTAGAGCCACTATAGCGGCTGTAGGGAAGCAAAATTTGAGGATCGACGAGAGTCAACTGTTCATTCAACCCAAGAAGCACGAAGGAACTTTCGGCCTAGGGTTCAGGCCGAAACCATCTGATATAAAAAGGGCCAAAGCAGAGATCATGGAGCACAAGCGCACTAAATTGGCAGGGGAGCTTTATAAGGAATCACTTATGCATATTCCTTCGACATTACAGGCTTTCCGCTCAGTCGGTTTCATCAAACTGCCAGACATTGAAGACCTGCATATCTCTACTATTGAAGACGAAGACTGTCCAGCTGGAATCAGGAAGATCGTTGCAGGAGAGATGACAGAGAACTACACGATCACCCTACTTGTATTCCCAACGACGTAATATTTTTATGGTCATGTTTTCTTTTGTTTAAAGTTAGTCGATGATGTTTGGTTCGGTACTTTTTTTTCTAGGAAGCTATGAAATGTAGTTTTGGTTTTGCAATTTGACGAACTTCTTGTAATTTTTATATTGCTTATGAATGAAATCTTCCTTTCTCAACTACCACTCCCCAATCTTATGCACGTCCATTTTTCTTATTACAGGATACCCTTATCTAGTCAATTATCTTTGAACAACGACAATCACTCCGCTGTTAATAAAGAAATTATTGCTGAAACTGAGTTTAACAAAGATATAGAAGTAAAGGATGAAAAAGAAAAAGAGAGTGTCTCGATACCCCTTAAAGTGCAGGACGAAACCATAAATATAGGCAATGAAGTGGAGCAACGTCTTATCAAAGTGGCGGCATTACCGAATGAAGAAGAAAGGCAAATATGGGTCAAATTTCTAAAGGAATATGAATCTGTGTTTGCTTGGTCATACCAGGATATGCCTGGGCTAGATCCTGAAATCGCGAAGCATTCCTTACCAATTAAAGTAGATTGTAGACCTATAAAGTAGAAATTAAGAAGGATGAAGCCTGAGCTGGCAAGTAAGATGAAGGAAGAGATCGACAAGCAATTAGAGGCAGGATTTATTCAACATGTCGATTACACGGAATGGCCGGCTAATATTGTCGTAGTACCTAAAAAAGATGGTCGTATATGAATATGTTTCGACTGTAGGGATTTGAATGCGGCAAGCCCGAAAGATGATTTTCCACTTCCTCTGATCCACGATCGAAATGGTGCTTGACGTGAAGCACTTGACCCGATCTACCAAGATCTTTAATCGGATTGAAGATCTAACGGTTGGATGAAAATCTATATCAAGAGATTTGAGGTAGAACAAGATGTAGGAGAAAACTTTGTTATCTTTATTGATAATGCTGTAAAAGATTACAAAAAGGAGGCCATGGCATTAGTGGTAATTATTCTCACTAATGACACATGGCTCCTCTAGATAAAATACTCTAATTACAATTAATTAGAAAAAGACACCTAATTAGACTCTAGAACACACTTGCCTAACTAGGATAAGATGCTATTGAGGATTTAACCCTGTGGTTAATACATTTAGAATGTTAGGTTCTGAGCGCAAGAGGCTCGGACCCGAGCGCGCTCTGGGGCCGGCTGGAGCGCGCCCGGGCGCCTGCTGCGCGCGCTCGGTCGCGACCGGGGCACGGCGCTGCCCGGGGCGCGCCGGGGCACCAACCGAAATCATATCTGCGCCGGGCCTTTCTAACTTCCATTCAAATTACCTGGGATCAATACTCCCACCCATGAGACTGGCATTGCTCTTGCACTGACTAGATTAGCAAAAATGAGGGAAGGTGCGCGATAAAGGCGACTCCCCTCGTGAAACCATTTTCGCCTTCGATGGTGGTTGTCCTTTGAGGCCGACTCTGAATGCTCCTTTTGAACCTTTCCGTGTCTCCAGGATCTTCTTCTCAACGTATGGTATCCTCTCCCAACAGCGCCTCTTCACCCACTTCCAGCTCATTCCATGGAAGGTAGCACCTTGGCGGACTCTTCGTCTTCATCAAACAACGAGGCTCGAATAGCATTCAGATTTTCGGCGTTTATATGACTTGGAATACATCTGCATATATGGGAGGACAAATCCCAGCTGAAATGCGTTGTCTCAAACTTCTTAATGATTTTGAAGGACCCATAGCGAATTGGTTTGATCTTCCTTGCCTCCCACTTTGATACGTCCTTTCCTAGGTGCAAACCAACACCATGCCTTCCCTCTTTCAATAGTGCATGAACTCGATAACGGTCATGCCGAGCCTTGTTACTTCAGCTTGAGACCTCTCTAACTGTCCTTCTACCTGCTCATGAACCTTTTATTATGCTCAAGAAAACGTAGAGCCTTTAGTAGCATCATTTGCCTCGCGTATGTACTGGAATCGGCGATAGCAAAATTGTTACATACAAAAGGACATTATGGTAGGATTAAACCCAAAATACCTTCAAATGGGAAGTTTTTACAGTAGATGCATGCTTACAGCACGAATTAAATGCAAACTGGATATAAGTTAAATTTCATCCCAAGTAGAAGGGTGTTTAGAATTATACCCGCGCAACAAATGTACAAACTGTGCGGTGGAACCACTTCGGTTGTCCGTCGGTTTGGGGTGGAAGGCGGGGGGGCTTCTGGGGGGAGCTTCTTTTCGGCGCCGTGAACTTATGTATCCTCATAGACCAATAAAGAGACTTCCAAGATGCTGGCTAAAAACCTGTGGTATCCCGAATCTGAAATGATGGACGACGGAAGGCCAAAATTTCTTCAAACATTTGCCGAAAAATAATTTTGCGGTTCTTCTTCCCGTCCCACTGTTACGTGCCATGGTCAAGATAATCATACTATGCTTAAATCTATCTACCCCACAAACAAGGTAGTCATAACCTCCTCTTAGACCGAGGTAAACACAAATGAATTCCATACGAAATACTCTCCCAAGGGCGAGTAGGAACCGGCAATGGCGTATAAAATCCTTGCTTCCGATTTGTCGGTTTTGATGTATTACACAACACACAACCACGAATGTATCTATTAACATCGTCTTTCATCTTTGGCCAAAAGACATACCTTTCCCAGATTTTGGGAGTCTTTTCCACTTCCGAAATGTCCAGCTATTATTCGAGGTATGGGCATTCACGAATCCACAACAATCGCATCCGCGGGGATTCGGAACCATAGAGTTGCTTGATTTATTGTATTAACAACCCATCCCGGATATGATGTTGCTTCGGCAGGCCCTGTTTTTGCTCTCTTGCATCACCTTTGTATAGTGCATGATCCTTCCTCATATAGAGGCTTGGTTTGTCTTCAATGCACCCAGTTGGATTTTTGAGCACAACCGACGCAACAATTGGGGTTTCAGGCGGCTCTTGACAACATGTCCGCAAGCTTGTTTTGAGTTCCTCGCTTATACTTGATTGCCAAGTTGAATTGTTGCAAATACGACATCCACTTCATTTATACCTCGCTTGCTGGAATAACTTAGACATAATATTGTTATTCGCGAGAAAGACTCTCGCTCGGCTTGTTGCTAATGGGCTCCCCCGCGCAACCGACACCTCGTGTGCCAAAGATCGTCCTTCCCAAAAGATCGTTACGCCAATGCTTCACCGCTTGATGATAGGCATAGAGTTCTTTGTCGTACGATTGGATAGTTTCAGTTGCGGGCACCTCCTGTAACAACTCCGATGATTCAGCGTACGGGTCTTCCATCTTGCATTTTAAAACAGCCCCTATTGCATATTTGCCGGGGCATCCACTTTCAAGCCTCGAACGGTCGTTGAAGGTTCGGCAATGCCAATATGGGTGCTTCGGTGATGACCTTCTTCAAGGTCTTGAATCTGTCTCCTCATGTTTCGGCCGTGCCCACTTGAAATTTTGGCCAATTTCGTTTGAGGCTATGTAAGTGGTGCGGCGTAGATAAAATCCCCGGATAAATTCGAAACATATTGAAGCGCCGACAAAACTCCGAACTTCCGTCACGTTTGTTGGCGCTTCCAATCATGGATTTGCTCGGATCTTTTTGGAGATAAGCTTTCATCTTTTCCTTTCACCCACAACGAAACCCAAGATAGACGAGGGATGTGCGGCCCACCTCGTGCACTTCTTGAGATTCAATTTCAGCTGTTCTCCCTCAAGAGCTGAAAACACCTTTCGAAGATTGCTCCAAAAATGCTCGGCCAAGTCCGGCTATGCACCAAAATATCGTCAAGATAACTATAAACGAAATCATCTATAAAAGAGTCGCATTACCTCATTCATGCAGCTCATGGAAAGTTGCTGGAGCGTTGCAAATTCCGAATGGCATCACACCCACTCGTAACAACCCTTGTTCTTGTCTTGAGGCGGTCTCTCCAAGTATCCTCGGTTGAACTCGGACTTGGTGATATCCCGACTTCAAGTCAAGCTTCATAAAGAATTTGGAAGGTTGTAGCTGGTCCATCAGTCTTCTATTACGGGGAGTGGATATCTATTCTTCACCATTATACGGGGTTCAAGGCACGATAATCCACGCACATGCGCCACCCGCCAATCTCTTCTTCGGAACCATAATAATCGGCGACCCGCAAGGGGATGAGCTCGGTTGGGATCACACCTTGCTCAAGTAAATCCACCACTTGCTTCTTTATCTCTTCACTTTCAAGAGGAGAATAACGATACATACTCAAGTTAGGAAGTGGCTCACCATCAATAAGCTGAATTCCATGCTCGATCGGATGCGACTCTTCGAACACACCAGAAAATTTCTGGAGTAACTCCCGAACTTCCGCCTTTTGCTGCACACCTAGCTCCCGAGACACACTTCAACTTGTGGCTTTGGTTCCTCTACCTTCCTAAGCAAGAGCATCAAGTACCGATTGCTTAGATTCACAATTTTCTTGACTTGACCAGCTGTACATACCTTGAGTTCAGAACTTGTTTTGTTTGCTGAAATATAGAATCTACACCCATCTTTAGTCAAGCAATAACGTTGTTGTCGTCAGTAGAATATCCCATCTCGATCCCAGATATACGGACTCCCAAAAACGACTTGACATATATCGAGTGGCACGACTTTGCACATGACTTCGTCAATGAACTCCTTCGTTATCGTAAACTTGAATGTACATTGGCGATCGATGTTCAACTCCATACCATCCTTTATCTATCCGATGGAATATGGTCGAGGATGAGGTTGCGTCTCCAAACCCAACTTCTTGGACCAATCCCTCTGAGATCAAGTTCATTTGACTTCCGGGATCAAAGATTGCTTCCACAACTTATTGCTTGATTTGTATCGTCACAAAGAACAACGCCGCTCGCTCCTTGGCTCCGGATTGAGCTACACTTTGATTTTGTCCAGAATTTTCACCACCTTGCTGTACCATACGCCCTCCTATTGTATGAGAATGTTGTGTGCGATTTGCTCCCAGAACAGCTCCTACATGGTGTTGACGACCTTCCTCCGGGGAGGGAAAGGGTTGGAGTCGCCACCTAGATATTTGTACGGAAATCTAGGAAACCAAGATAAGGCACATTAGAGATTCGTTAGGTTCGTTCGTCGTTTACGTGTGGGAAAGACGGAACACCCCCACAGCGCCCCTCAGAGAGGGTACTCTATAGGTGATCAGAATAATTTTGAGTTCATATTTATGACACATTTGTTATTATATAAATGCACATTTAATTATCTGCCTTATATGAAGAAGAGAGATCGGCATCCACTTTACTTTCTAAATCATATTACGTAGACACATCCAAATATAGAACATATATCTGTCGGGATAATATCCATCATCTCGTTTCTACATATCCTTTATTTGAATGGGACCTGATTTTTATAAATATGCCTAATCGTATTAGGAGAGTAATATCCATCACTTCCTATTACGATCATTTACATTTATTTCCCCCAGTTACTTATATTAGGATCCATACGGCTCCTAAACTTCGTATCTAGAGAAATTCAAATCTCTACTACTTATATGCATATATTTAATACATATATACAATGTCATGACATTTACATCTATATTATACACAAACAAATATATATATATATATATTGCTATAAATGCAATAAGTAAAATCGAATTAATATTATTTTATTTTTTAGGGGCTCAGCGCCGTATCGTTTCCTCTTCATCGCCCCTGATTATTCGAGATATCCATCTCATTCTTAACATTATATTTATCTAGTATTTTTGTGTATTTAATTGATGGGAAGAAATATCCATCTCTGTCCCAAATAATATGTTTATACACGTGTTTATTATTAATTTGGAAGAAATATCCATCTCTTCCCCTGATAATATTTTTATAAATTCATATGTTAGTTATTAGTGGGAAAGAAATATCTATCTCTTCTTCGGATATACAATTATTTAAAAAGATTATATTTTGAATTTGTTACATAGAGTAGGGAAAAAATAATATCCGTCGCTTTTTCGAATCTTTTATTAATATTTAAAGTTCTTATTTTCGTAAAAAATATTCTTTTCCGGCTTCCATTGTTGTTTAAAATTTGGTGGAAATATCCATCTCCTCCGAATTTGATTGTATGCGAATAGTTCATAAGTGATACGCGTAACTATATGATTATTGATTGAAAATGAGTCTTAATGTAATTATTTGGTGGGGATCATGGTTACAATATAATTATTATTCATAAAATAATATAAAATCAGGTTTAGATTAAATAAAATACTAAAAATTAAAATTAAAAAAGCTAATTGGGCGCTTATCGGGCCGGACCGGACCACTTGGTCCGGTCCGCGAGCTATCTAGCTCGCGCCCAGGCGCGCGTAGCGCCTGGGCTGGACCCGAGCTGGGCTCGGGTCCGCGCGCAGGGAATAACCCTGCGCACGACCGGCCCAACCGGTCGTCTTCAGCATATTCTTAGGTTTTAGACTATTTCGGACACATTGGAGACGTCAAAATTTACATTCGAAGCTCCGTTATCGTGTTTTCGGGTTCGCGGAGTTTCGGCGGCGTTTCGGCGACAGACTCCGTTCTTCTTTATTAGGGTCGTTCTTAGGGTTATCGAGTATGCGAATCTAATGGTGATGTTAAAATTTCATTTTGATGCATATATTATTAGATATTCATGGGTGCAATTTTATGTTATTATTTTTATTTTTATTTTCGGCCGCCGTGGCTCGTCGCCGGCGAAGCCACGGCGGCGCAGTGGGTTCTAGGTTGTGAGGAGACAATGAATAGACAATTTTGAGAGGGTTACCTGGGGACTTCGTGGCGTGTAGTTATGGTTGACCGATCGGGTGCAACTTCGGCCGAGAAGCTTCGGCGAGCTCCGACGTGGTGTTTAACTGCCGCACCGCGACCTCTAGAGCTCAGGGATGATAGTGATGAGGTGGGCTTCGTCGTAGTCTCTCTCTCTCCTAGCTCTCTCTCTTCTCTCTCTTCTCTCTCTCTCTCTCTCTGGCAGCGGCGAACTCGCCGGTGGCGTGAGCTTCTCTCCTCTCACCTATGATACTGCCCTCCTTCTTCTCCTCCTCCCCCCTGGCGTGTGTGTGTTTTTATAGATGGAGAAGGGAGATAAGTAGGTGTGGAGTGTGTTGAAAAGATGGAGTTGTGTGGTGTGGGGGTACATGTATGTATGTGTGCGTGCGTGTATGTATGTGCGTGTGTGTATGCATATGTGTGTATGTGTGCGTACATGTATGTATGTGTGCGTGCGTGTATGTATGTGCGTGTGTGTATGCATATGTGTGGGTTATCGTATATGTATATGTCGGCGTATATATGCACGTCGCGAAATACGTCTAATTAGGCTTAATCGATATTAATTGAACTTAATCAGGCTTGTCGAGCTTAATTAGACCTAATTGAGCTTAATTGAATTAGTTATGCTTAATCAGGCTTTATTGGGCTTAATCAGGCTCAATTGGATCAATTGATCTAATTAGGCCAATCGGGTCCAGCTGGACCTGATCGGGCCTACTTTGGTTGGTTGAGTGAGATTAAATCCAATTATGCATCGTAAGCTTGAATCAGTGCATTTCGTTAGTGTATATTGGTAGCCCGGACAAAATGGGGTGTCGACAGTTGCCGCTCTTTGTCCAATCTTTTGAAAAAGGATTATACAAAGACAAAGAGATACCATTTTTTGTCTGGCAAACGTAGTTATCTACACTGTGAGCATCTCATATAAATAATATACCAATATTTGTCGGGTAATGATTCTATGAATCATACCTCGTGAATTATAAGGTAATGGCCCTACGGACTATACAATTGGAGTTATAAAGCAATGATCCCATGGACCATGCCCCAATATGCTATCGAAGGTAGCAGTAAAATGTTATAAAACGATGGCCCCATAGACCATGCTGGAAGGCAGCTGTAAGGTAGCGGTCACATCGACCGTTTCCTGAAAGTTATAAAGTGATGGTCCTATGGACACACGCTGAAATAGATAGTTGGAAGTTAGCGGTCACGTTGACCGTTTCCTAAGAATCATGTAGCGATGGCCCAATGGACCATGCTAATAGGTGATTTATGGTTAAGAACGTAGTGGATCATGTCATCGGGATTATAAAGCAATGGTCTCCGTGGACCAGGTTATGATATACGAGGAGAGGATAAATATCGTGGATTTGTGTCATGAAGTAAGGGTCGCCGTGGACCCTACCTTGACGTATGACGTAAAAGTTATGAATATCGTGGATTATCTTTGGATTATGAAGTAATTTGAGATATGAGAAAAGGTAATGAACACCGTGGATCTTACCTTAGGGGTTATAAAGCAATGGCCACCATGGACCATGCCTTGAGATACAAGATGAGGTCATGAACGTCGTGGATCATGACTTGAGGTTATAAAGCAATGAATGAGATACGGTCATAAACGCCGTTGATCATGTCTTTGGATTATAAAGCAAGGGCCGCCGTGGACCAAGTTATGTGAGATAAGGTCATGAACGCCGTGGATCATGCCTTTGGGTTATAAAGCAATGGCCACCGTGGACCATGTTATGTGGGATAAGGTCATGAACACTGTGGATCACGTCTTATGGGTTATGAATGAATGGCCACCGTGGACCGAGATTTGATATATGAGATGAGGTCAAAGAACGCCGTGGATCATGACTCGAGATTATGAAGCAATGGTCGTCGTGGACCATGCCCTGATTTATGAAGTAAGGTCATGAACAGCGTAGATCACGCCTTATGGTTATGAAGGAAATGCCCGCGTGGACCAAGATTTGATGAATGAGGTTAGGTTATGACCTCTGTGGATCATGTCTTGGGATTATGAAGTAATGGTCGTCATGGACCAAGATTCGTTATATCATGGAGAGGTAACAGCCATATGGACCGTACCGGAGGTTATAAAGCAGTGGCCCCATGGACCATACTTGTCTATATCATATGGACCGTACCGGAGGTTATGAAGCAATGGTCCCATGGACCATGCTCGGTTATATTATGAAAAGGTAACGGCCCCATGGACCGTACCGGAGGTTATAAAGCAGTGGCCCCATGGACCATGCTTGACTCTATCATGAAAAGGTAGCGGCCCTATGGACCGTACCGAAGGTTATGAAGCAATGGTCCCATGGACCATGCTCAGTTATATTATGAAAAGGTAACGGCCCCATGGACCATGCTTTGCAATATTGTGGAAAGGTAATGGCCCCATGGACCTTACCTTAGAGTTACGATGCAGTAGTCCTATGGACCCTGCTGTAATACGTTGTGAAAAGATAGTGGTCACATGGCCAAACTTGGTTATATTATGAAGAGGTAGCGACCCTAGGGCCTGCAACTTGAAATGTAAAGCGATGTCCTCATGGACCCCGCTCTGACGTATCGTGAGAAGGTAAAGGCCCCATGGGCCGTGTAGAGGATATTGGAGTGTTATTGTTTGTCATGTGAGCTATGCAATTCGTAATGATATTGTATAAAGGAATTATTTGGTATGGTTTGCTAGAAACTGTGTTTAGCCATATGTAGTCTAAGCTTGTAATATGGCATTTGTACATTCGAGACTCAGGAAGTCCTTGTGGTGGAGGACTGGAGATACTTGAAAGAAAGCTATCTGAGAAGAAATTGGATTGTTGAGGGACTATTTGAGGATATTGAGAGTTATGAGTAGAGAGAAAGTTATTGATATTTCTGCCATGTAGTTTAATAATACTTTTCAATGAGTTTGGATATGTCATCCCGAATTTCATTAGTATCACTTCTGTCGTTGATAGAATGTCCCATCATATGCTTGTTATTGGCGGTCATGAGTAGCATTCCATTACTTCGGATAGGGGTTACAATTGCCCCATTATGCTGCTTGTGCATATTTGTCAAATTTTTTGCCAGAAAAATTTGCCCCAGTCTATATCATATGTTTTCGTATTCATACTGAGATTGAAGGAAGTCATCATCATTCATATTGCCCCAGTTTGATTGTAAGATTTGCTCTGTACATGTAACTTGGGAATAGAGTCAGTCATACTGATTCGCTTTAACTATCGTTCGAATTTCATGCATTCGTAACAAAAGAATTCACATTTATATAATGTCGTGAATATATCCACTATACAATTTGCATCCCAGTTTGCGATTTGGGTAATATATTGGCCGATTTGGTAATTGTAGAGCTTTAAGCCTATTGGTTTCATTTGGTAGTGTAAAGCTTGGTTTGGAAGGTGGGTTATCGCAAAACTGGGATATTTGTCTAGTAGTGTTTTATCTGGGGCGTACATAACGTGGGGTTATGGTTCGTTTATTTTCACTTTGTGGAGTTATGAGGATCTTTACATATTGGCCTCAGTTGCTTATTGTTCGAGAGAACAAATTTACATTTAGAAGAGATCATGAATGTTATTTGTTTTGAATCTTGTCATGAATTGACATATTTGCTAATCTCATGGGTCTATTTGGCTTATTGAGGAATAGTGGATGAGAGCCACTTTGTAGCATGGTTATTTCATGTATCGAGTGAAAATTGGTATATGTATATATGGGTGGGCAGCAGTATTATTACAATTAAACAGATATTTCAAATTTGAATAATAGCTTACGATTAAAATGATGCTATCGCAATCCCATGGATTTGCACGTCTCCGCGATTTGGTCTATATTGATGCATCATATTTTTTCTTCTTCTCGTGGGTGTTCGCACTTCGCTTGGGTGCACGTTGGCTTGTCCTTTTGGTCGTCCGAAGAGGATTTACGAGGGCTTGATGTCCATTCTCGGCGTCCTTTCTTTTTGCTTGTTCTCTTTTTTTTATTCTTTTTGCTTTCTTTTTGTTTTTCTATTCTTTTTCTTTCCCTCTTTTCTTCTTTTGTCCTCGATTTTTTTTAGGACTGCCGAATGATTGATTTACCTTGAATTTCTGTCCTCTTATATTTTTCCTCGATTTCTGAGAAGAAATATCTGGGCTAACATGAATGTATGTGCACATCGCGATCTCTACATGTTGTTTCTATATCGGATGTCGTTGTAAGTCCTTGTGTAGCCTTCATAATATTTGTCATGATCGAGGTGATCTTGCGGACATGCAATAGTTTCATGTTAATCTTAGGCTATTTTCAATTTTGAAAAGTCATGTTTAATTGTGTTATGCTGCTGATGGGTTAGGAGTTATGCATGTTCAGATTGTTTTAGGGCGTGTATATGAGTGGATAAAAGTTGGATTAGATAGCTCTTGACAATGCATGATAGAGTCAATTCCAAATTTCATGCCAAATCTCTTTCGTACGTAAATTCATTCGCCTAAACATAAGCTATTGAAGCCAATGAGTGATCCGAAATATTTGTGAGGATATTTGTGACTTGGTAGTGGGGCTGCGTAATTTGTAATAAGTAATGAGAATATATTCAAAATCTGATATAAAGTATGAGCAATTTTGTTACAGCGTAGCAATCCATTCGAAAACGTGATGAGCTGGTGTTACAGTCAAAGTGCAGTCTCGTTGGGGGTTGTTGCTCCGATATATATGTTGAACCGGATCCGGCTCACAAGGCGTCGGCGGTTGATATGGTAGTTGTAATAGTAGCAATGCACGGAATTGTTGTGAGAGATCTTCATTTTGTCGTCTCAGCAGCTGGATTTCTTCTTTTAAAGCTTGCTCATTGGGCTTGTTCTGTATGTCGTTTGGGCTACTCATGACTTTATATTATCTCCTTGGGATCAGCTATATCTTAGAGAGAGATGATATATCACAAACTCATCGAAACATGTCATGAACTAGCGTAGGGCGAAATATGCAAAAAAATTAATGTGGAAATAATATATGCACATGTTATGGAAAAGAGTAGATTTTGATCTGATTGTGGTATGTGTGTTATGTGCAGATGTGTTTATATAGGATATGTATAAATGTTGTAATGTGGGAAGATGATAGCTGGGTTAAAGATGTGGGGATTGATTTGAAAAAGAGAACGTATATATATAAAAGTAATTATTGTAAAATGGTGACGTGACTATGGGTTAGATATGAGTGCAGACTTGATATGCTAAAAAGAATGAAACAATTAAGGGCCTGTATATTATGTAAAGCTGCAAAATATCAGCTACTTGTTTATGCTTCTCATTTTTTTAATATTTTTATTCTTGGGTCTGTATGCCGGTGGGGTGTAAATATGGGTATCTATGATGGCTGGGCATACGGACTACCTACGTACATTGTACGTAAGCTCCAGTTATCCCAGCGCTTATCTAGCAGCCTGTTATTGCTGGAATTTCTACCGATAACTAATACGCATAACACATCAGCTCGGCGTACTGCCCAGGTAACGTCTTGGCTGAAATATAGGGGCCAGGCATCACGGATTACCAACGTGCATTGCACGCAAGCCCCGATTGTCCTGGTGAATGGAATGGGCATACGCCCTAGGTAATAGCATGCAATGCAAGATATGTAGTATGTACAATATTCATCTGATATATAAAGAAAGAAATAAAGAAATCCTAATGACTAATTAAAACATTATGACTATGATATGTGAAAATATAAATCCAATACCATTTTAATCACCTAAAATGAGCCTGACGAGTCCCCAGCGGAGTCGCCATCTGTTGACGACCTTCCTCCGGGGAGGGAAAGGGTTGGAGTCGCCACCTAGATATTTTGCGAAAATCTAGGATACCAGGATAAGGCACATAGAGTTCGTCCAGATCTCGTTCTCATTCGTGTGGCGGGAAGACAGTGAACACCCCCACGCGCCCGTTAGAGAGGGTACTCTATTAGGTGATCAGAATAATTTCTGGGTTTACATTTATTCACATATTTTATTATTACTATAATATGCACATTTTAATTAATCTGCCTAATATCAAAAAGAAGATATTGGGTATCCACCTTACTCTTCTAAATTATATTAGTAGACACATCCAAATACTAGAAACTTTATATCTGTCGGCGATAATAATCCAAATCATCTCTTCTACATATCCTTTATTGAATAGACCTGATTTTTAATAAATATGCTATCGTATTAGGGATCGTTCAATATCCATCACTTCCTATTACGATCATCACATTATTTACCCCAAGTTACTGTTAGATTAGGATCCATTTGGCTCCTAAACTTCGTATATAAGAAAGTCAATCTCTAATACTTAATGCAATAATTTAATAACATATATACAATTCATGATATTTACATCTATATTATATACAAACAAAATATATATAATAATATATATTTATATTATATATATATATATATATATATTAATATAATATATATATATATATTGCTATAAATGCAATAAGTAAAATCGAATTAATATTATTTTATTTTTTAGGGGCTCAGCACCGTATCGTTTCCTCTTCATCGCCCCTGATTATTCGAGATATCCATCTCATTCTTAACATTATATTTATCTAGTATTTTTGTGTATTTAATTGATGGGAAGAAATATCCATCTCTGTCCCAAATAATATGTTTATACACGTATTTATTATTAATTTGGAAGAAATATCAATCTCTTCCCCTGATAATATTTTTATAAATTCATATGTTAGTTATTAGTGGGAAAGAAATATCTATCTCTTCTTCGGATATACAATTATTTAAAAAGATTATATTTTGAATTTGTTACATAGAGTAGGGAAAAAATAATATCCGTCGCTTTTTCGAATCTTTTATTAATATTTAAAGTTCTTATTTTCGGAAAAAATATCCATCTTTCCCGGCTTCCATTGTGGTTTAAAATTTGGTGGAAATATCCATTATTAATTGAAAAGGAGTCTTAATGTAATTATTTGGTGGGGTTCATGGTTACAATATAATTATTATTCATAAAATAATATAAAATCAGGTTTAGATTAAATAAAATACTAAAAATTAAAATTAAAAAAGCTAATTGGGACCTTATCGGGCCGGACCGGACCACTTGGTCCGGTCCGCGAGCTACCTAGCTCGCGCCCAGGCGCGTGTAGCGCCTGGGCTGGACCCGAGCTGGGCTCGGCTCCGCGCACAGGGAATAACCCTGCGCGCGACCGGCTGGGCCGGTAACGGCCGGCCCAACCGGTCGTCTTCATCCCAACGACCGCGAGCTCGCGCTCGCGAGCTCGCGGTCGACGCCGGTGGCATGGCCGCCGGCGCACCGTCGCCGGCGGTGAGGTCCTTATGCATATTCTTAGGTTTTAGACTATTCCGGACACATTGGAGACATCAAAATTTACATTCGAAGCTCCGTTATCGTGTTTTCGGGTTCGTGGTGTTTCGGCGGCGTTTCGGCGACCGACTCCGTTCTTCGTTATTAGGGTCGTTTAGATTATCGAGTATGTGAAATTCCATGGTGATGTAAATTCATTTAATGCAATCGTATCATGATATAATGGGTGGCAATTTTATGTTATTATTTTTATTTTTAATTTTGCCGCCGTGGCCTTGTCGCCGGCAAGCCACAGGCGGCACAGTGGGTTCTAGGTTGTGGGAGACAATGAATAAGCCAATTTGATAGGCGTTTACCTGGGGACTTCTGGGTGTAGTTATGGTTACCGATCGGGTGCAACTTCGACCGAGCGAAGCCTTACGGCGGCTCCGACGTAGGTGTTTAACAGACGCACCCGAACCTTAGAGCTCAGGGAGATGTATGTGATGAGGTGGCTTCGTCGTAGGTTCTCTCTCTCCTAGCTCTCTCTCTCTCTCTTTCTCTCTCTCTCTCTGGCAGCGGCGAACTCGCCGGTGGCGTGAGCTTCTCTCCTCTCACCTATGATACTGCCCTCCTTCTTCTCCTCCTCCCCCTTGGCGTGTTTGTGTTTTTATAGATGGAGAAGGGAGATAAGTAGGTGTGGAGTGTGTTGAAAAGATGGAGTTGTGTGGTGTGGGGGGTTGTGGTGTTTGGTGAATAGGAGCCGGCGGGAAGGAGGGGTATGGCTGTGAGAGATGGGGTGGGTGGTTGCCCATCCCATCATATTTGATTACTTTTTTTTTTTAATACATTATATATAGGGTTTAGGATATATGGTAATTTATTCAATTTCATGTACCATTGCGTACATGTATGTATGTGTGCGTGCGTGTATGTATGTATGTGTGCGTGCGTGTATGTATGCATATGTGTGGGTTATCGTATATGTATATGTCGGCGTATATATGCACGTCAGCGAATACATTCTATTAGGCTTATCGATTAATTGAATCTTAATCAGGCTTGTCGAGCTTAATTAGACCTAATTGAGCTTAATTGAATTAGTTATGCTTAATCAGGCTTTATTGGGCTTAATCGGGCTCAATTGGATCAATTGATCTAATTAGGCCAATCGGGTCCAGCTGGACCTAATCGGGCCTACTTTGGTTGGTTGAGTGAGATTAAATCCAATTACGCATCGTAAGCTTGAATCAGTGCATTTCGTTAGTGTATTTGGGTGCCCGGACAAAATGGGGTGTCGAGGCCGCTCAAGGTAAGCTCGGCCACTTGCTGCTCAAGGTCGCTCAACCTCATCTCCATCGAAAAATCCCCATGCATGGACGTCGCTTGATCGGAACTAGTCTCTACGTCGCCTTGCTTGGTCACCTTGGTCTCCTTTCCATCTCGCAACTTCACCATCTTGATGATTTTCACCATCCAACGTCCAGCTCTTCAAAAACTCCGATCTAGCTCTGATATCACTTGATCCGACGATCGAAATTGGTGCTCTTGACGTAAGCACTTGCCCGATCTGCCAAGATATTTAATCGGATTGAGATCATAGGTGGATGAAAATCTATATCAAGAGAATTTGACGTAGAGAAGAGTGTAGCGAGAAAATTTTGTTATCTTTTATTTGATAATGCTGTAAAAGATTACAAAAAGGAGGCCATGGCATTAGTGGTAATTATCCTCACTAATGACACATGGCTCCTCTAGATAAAACACTCTAATTACAAGTAATTAGCAAAAAGACACCTAATTAGACTCTAGAACACTTGCCTAAACTAGGATAAGATGCTCAATGAGAATTTAATCTATGGTAATAACATTTAGAATGGTTTAGGATCGAGCGCAAGAGGGCTCGGACCCGAGCGCGGGCCCGGGCTCCTGCTGGGCGCGCCCACGCGCGCCGGACACCAACCGAAATCATATCCTGGCACCAATCGAAATCATATCCTAGCGCCGGGCCTTCTATTCCAGCTTATGGAGGGAGACAACACTTCAACTTGTGCCTTTGGTTCCTCCACTTCCTAAGCAAGAGTATTAAATACCGATTGTTTAGATTCACTACTTTCTTGACTTGTCCGGCTGTACATACCTTGAATTCAGATTTTAGTTTGTTTGCTGAAATGAGGAATCTCCGCCCATTTTTCGTCAAACAATACCGTGTTCGTGATGAGATATCCATCTCCGATCCCCAGATATAAGGACTCACCAAAAATGATTGATATACATCGAGCTGGCACTCTCGCACCATGACTTCGTCACATGAACTTCTTCGTTATTTCGCAACTTGAATGTCACATTGGCGACGATGTTCAACTCCATGCATCCTTTCCATCTAGATGGAAATATTGCTCGAGGGCATAGTTGCGTCTCCAAACAAACTTCTGGACCATACTCCGAGATCAAGTTCAATTTGACTTCGAGGATCAAAGATTGCTCTCACAATTGTTGCTTATTTTTTGTATCGTCACAAAGTAACAACGCCGTCGCTCCTTGGCTCCGGATTGAGCTTACACTTTGATTTTGTCCAGACATTTTTCACCACCTCTTGTAAATACACCTTCCTATGTATAGATTGTGTGTGCGATTTGATCCCCGAACAACTCCTACATGGCTGCTCTCGGCCAGAACGGGAAGCTGGGTTGTTCCCGGCCAAATTTCAGCCCTCCTAGCTTCGCGTTTAACTTCTGTTTATGTTTCTTGTCCAGAACAGAGGATGTTGCTGTTTTGAGCATTCTCCACATAACGCACCATAAGCATCAACGTAGGTCGGTTCCATCACTTGGTTTCGCTCGGTGTTTCCGCATTCTCCTTAATCACCAGTGTCTTGCCTTTTGCCTCTAGTTTCTTGCGAGGGTCTATGTTTTTTGGACCGAGTTCTGGATGTAACTTCCCACTTTCTCAACGGAATGACCATTGACGCACAATGCGTACACGTCACATTCTTGGTCTTCTCTCATCCTTCTTCTTATTTCTTGTTGGCTATTATTTCCAGCTTCTTTCTTCGAAGTCTCCGCTTTGGTCTTCTTATCGCAACTTGTGTGCCCTTCTTCTTTTTGATATTCTTCGGGTGCAAAGTCCGCTTCAAGTTAGTTCCCTTTTGGCAAGCATCATCGATGTCTTCCACATGGTACATCTTATTGCCCCGAAATCCTCTCTTGAATGCCATTACACACTTGCGAAAAGTCTCAATGATCATCCAATGAACGCCAAGCACAAAGAGCACGCTTCATGAATTCCGTCGTATACTCTATGCCACGTATAACTCGTAAGCTTGGCGAAGTAATGCCAACGCCTCAACTTCTTCATTAGAAAGCCACGGGATAAATTGCTTTCTTACGGCCACTGAATGCATTCCCATTCCAACCTACAACATCATGAGTACGATATATGATTCCACCAAATTAGAGCAGCGAAACTAACTCTCACCGCACAAAGATTTTCAATCATGAATTCTATAAACGAAAATAAGTCTCTAATTGGTTTCTACCATTGCATCTAATTGTTCACATCTATCTCACCTCCACTAAGCTGGAATATCAACTTAGCTTCTACCTTGGATAGTCCCCCCATAGTACAGAGTCCATTGTCGTTTGTCATTTGCATCGAGCCAACGAACGTTCTCCTCTCACTAGGCTCCTTTCCCAGGTCTCCTAAAGGTCGGAGGACTCTCATACACTGAAATTCATTGGATCGAACCCTTGTGGGAACTAACATTGCCAATATCTTTGGCTCTCTTGGAGCTGAAAATTTTCTGCTCCTCCACAAGACACTAGCTCTCGGACCTCTTGGACTGTTGGGCATCGGTAGCGTCACCTTCCAATCATCCGGACTTCATACACTTTTTCTTCACAACAAGGTAAGCTCGGCCACTTGCGCTCAAGCCGGCTCAACCTCATTCTCATCGAGAATTCCCTACAGGACGGTCGCCTTTTGATCGAAACTAGGCTCGTAGGTCGCCATGCTCGTCACCTTGCCGGTGGTCTCCTTTCCATCTCGCAACTTCACCATCATTTGGATTGATCTCACATCCAACGTCCAGCTCCTCAAAAACTCCGAACTCTAGCTCTGATACACTTGATCCACGATCGAATGCGTCGATCTTGACGTGAAGCACTTGACCCGCGATTCTACCAAAGATCTTTATCGGATTGAAGATTAACGGTGTGGATGGAAAATCTACTATTCAAGACGATTTGAGGTAGAAAAGATGTAGGAGAAACTTGATTATCTTTATTGAAAGTTGTAAAAGATTACAAAAAAGGAGGCCATAGCATTAGTGTATTATCCTCACTAATGCACATGGCTCCACTCTAGATAATGACTCTAATTACATCAGTAATTAGCAAAAGACAACCTAATTGATCCTGAACACTTGCCTAAATAGGTATAAGATGCTCTATTGAGGATTTAACCCAGGGTAATAACATTTAGAATGGTATTAGGTTCGAGCGCAAGAGGGGCCGAAACGCGAGCACGCGCTTGGCGCCGGCTGGGCGCCGCCCGCGCGCCCGCGGCAGCCAACCGAAAATCAGAATCCTGGCGCCGGGCCCTTCTATTCCATTCCAAATCCACCTGGATCAAATTACTCCCACCCAATGAGCTACATTGTCCCGTGCAATGCTAGGATTAGCAAATGAGGGAAGGTGCGCATAAGCGACTCCCTCTGTGAACCATTTCGCCCTTCGATGGTGGTGTTCCTTTGAGTTGCTGACTCTGACACCGCGCTCCTCTTGAACCTTTCCGTGCTCCAGGATCTTCTTTTCTCAACGATGGTTATCCTCCTACCAACAGCGCCCTCTTCACCCAGATCCAGCCTCCATGGAAGGATTCACCTTGCGACTCTTCGTCTTCATCAACAACGAAGGCTCGAATTCAGCTTCAGATTTTCGGCGTTTATGACTGAAATACCATCTGCATATATGGAGGCAAAATCCAGCTGAAATGCATTGTCCCTCCAAACTTTCTTAATGATTTGAAAGGGACCATAGGCGAATGGTTTGATCTTCTTGCACTTCCTCTTGAGACGCATCCTTTCCTAAGTGCAACCACACCATGTCTCCCTCTTTCAATGTGCAGGAAACTCGATGGACGGTCCATCTGCCGAGCCTTTACTTCAGTGGGACCTCTCTAATGTCTTCTACCGCTCATGAACCTTCTTTAGTATGCTCAAGAAAACGTAAGGCCTTAGTAGCATCATTTGCCTCGGTGACGTGTGACTTAAGAAATCGGCGATGCAAATTCCAGCATCAGCAAAAGGACCTTCTGGTTAGATAAACCCAAACACACCTCAAATGGGTTTTACCAGTAGATTGCATGTTACAGCACGATTAAATGGCAAAACTGGATATAAGTTAAACTTTCGTCCCAAGTTTGAGGTGTGTAGAATTATACCCGCGCAAAAATGTACACAGTGCGGTTGACCACTTCGGTTGTGTCCGTCGTTTTAGGGGATGGGAAGCGGTGCATTCAGGCGTAACTTTGATTGATCCCTCATAGACCAAAGAGGACGTTCCAAAAGTGGCTTAAAACCTTGGTCATCCCGATCTGAATGCATGGACGACGGAAGGCCAAAATTCTTACCAAACATTTGCGCAAGAACAATTATTACGCTTCTTCTCCCGTCACCGTTCGTTTGAACATGGGTATCAAGCATTCATCTTGCTAAATCTATCTACCACCACAAACAAGTAGTCATAACCTCTCTTAGACCGAGGTAAACCACCAATGAAGTCCATCGAAATACTCTCAAGGGCGAGTAAGAACCGGCAATGGCGTTTATAAATCCTTGCTTCCGATTGTCGGTTGTGATATGTATTACACAACACACGACCACGAATGAATCTATTACATTCGGTCTTTCATTTGGCCAAAAGACATACGCGTTCCCCAGATTTGGAGAGTCTTTTCCACTCCGAAATGTCCACTATCTTCGAGGTATGGGCTTCACGAGATCCACACAATCGGGGGGGTACATCGACCGATTCGGGAACATAGAGTGCTCGATTATCTGTTGATAACAAACCATCCGGAATATGATGTTGCTCGGAGTGCCCTGTTTTTGCTCCTCTTGCATCACCTTCTTGTAGTGCATTGTCCTCCTCGCATATAGAGCTTGGAGTCTTCATGCCACCCAAGGTTGGATATCTTGAGCACAAACCGACGCAACAAAGTGGAAGGTTTCGGCGGCCCTTCGACAACTGTTCCGCCAAGCTTGATTTTGAGTCCTCGCTTATACTTGATGCCAAGTGAATTGCTGGCAAATACGACATCCACTTTCATATCGCCTCGCTTGCTTGCGTGTCTAGTGGTTTGAGAAAACTTCAATGGTTGGTGGTCCGTGTGCAAGATCGTCTCCATTCCCAAAAGATAGTTACGCCAATGCTTCACCGCTTGATGTAGAGCATAGAGTTCTTTGTCGTAGATATGCGATAGTTCAGTTGCGGCCCTGTAACAACTCTGAATGATAGGCTACGGGTCTTCCATCTTGCATTAAAACAGCCCCTATGCATATACCAGGAGGTATCCACTTCAAGCTCGAACGGCTCGATTTTGAAGTTCGACAATGCCATTACGGGTGCTTCGGTGCATGACCATCTCCAAGGTCTGAAATGTCTCCTCATGGTTTCGGGCCCCCACTGATTTTTGGCCAGTTTTGTGCAAGCCTAATGTAGCTGGTGCGGCGTAGATGAAAATCCCCGGATTAACTTCAACATTTGGCAAAGCGCCACAAAACTCTCAACTTCGTACATTTGGTTGGACTCTTCCAATCATGAGATTGCTAGGATCTTGGAGGTCAAGCGTTCAATCTTTCCTTCGACCCACAACAAACCAAATGCAGACGAGGGTATGGTTGACGGGCCCACCTCGCACTTCTTGAGAATTCAATTTCAGCTTGTCTCCTAAGAGCTTGAAACACCTTGTCGAAACGATGCTCCAATATGTCAGGACCAAGTTCGGCTATGCACCAAAATATCGTCAAGATAAACTATAACAAATCATCTATGAAAGGTCGCTATTACCTCATTCATGAGCGCTCATTGGAAATGTTGCTTAGCTTGCATAATCCGAATGCATCGCAACCACTTCGTACGAACCCTGTCTTGTCTTGAGCGCGTCGTTCAAGTATCCTCCGGTTGAACTCGCACTTGGTGATATCCGACTTCAAGTTCAAGCTTCGTAAAGAACTTGGAAGGTGTAGCTGGTCCAGTCAAGTCTTCTATACGGGAGTGGATATCTATTTTCACCATTATACGGTCAAGACGATATCACGCACATGCGCCACCCGCCATCTTTCTTCGGGGAACCATAATAATAGGCGACCCGCCAAGGAGATTGACTCGTTGGATCAACACCTGCTCAAGTAAATCCACCACTTGCTTCTTGATCTCATCACTTTCAAGAGGAGAATAACGATACATACTCAAGTTAGGAAGTGGCTCACCATCTATAAGCTGAATTCCATGCTCGTTCGAATGTCGAGGTGGCAATCCTCGCGGCTTTTCGAATACTCCAGAAAATTTCTGCAGTAACTCCGAACCTCCGCCTTTTGTTGCACACCTAAGTCCAGAAAATTTCAACTTCCTCACATTGATGTTCTTGTCGACCAAGCTGCAATGCATGCAATTTATTCTTTTATGGACTGGTATTCCGGCAATAACTAGTCTTAATGGATCTTGAGGACAAGAGTAAGACGGCATTTACTATGCCATGGGGAACCTTTTGCTATCGGGTCATGCCATTTGGTTTGAAAAATGCTGGGGCAACTTATCAGAGGGCCATGGTGATCATATCCATGATATGATCCATAATGAAGTGGAGGTATAGGTCGACGATATGGTGGTAAAGTCAAAAGAAGATGAAGATCACATTCATGTACTCAGGAGAGTATTCGACAGACTTAAGCAGGTGAATCTGAAATTAAATCCCAGGAAGTGTATACTTGGAGTTACCTCAGGAAAATTACCTGGCTTCATTATAAGAAAAAGAGGTATTGAGATTGACCCCGATAAAATTAGGGCAATTCAGGAAATGCCTCCGCCAAAGAATCAAAAAGAAGTACGTGGCTTTTTAGGCAGACTGAACTACATAGGGCGATTCATATCATAACTCACCTCCACGTGTGAACCTATTTTCAAACTCTTGAGGAAGGGGCAGATTTATGAATGGAACAACGAATGCCAAGCAACATTCGATAAAATTAAAGAATACTTGAAGAATCCTCCGGTATTGATGCCACCAGCACCAAACAGGCCATTATTACTATATGTGAGTGTCAATGAGGAGTCTATGGGAGCACTTCTAGCTCAGCATGATGATACAGGAAAAAATGAGCGGGCTATATATTACTTAAGCAAGAAGTTCAATGATTGTGAAAGTCGCTACTCCTCGATTGAGAAGACATGTTGCGCAGTGGCTTGGGTCACCCAACGGCTTCGTCATTATCTACAAAGTCACACAATATGGCTAATTTCAAAAATGAACCCACTCAAGTACATTTTTGAAAAACCTTATTTGTATGGACGAATCGCCCGTTGGCAGGTGCTGATGTCAGAATACAACATCGTATATACAACTCAGAAGCAATAAAGGGGAGCGTTATAGTTTATATGCTTGCTGATCAGCCCATAAATGATTATGAGCCAGCCAGTTTATATTTTCCTGATGAAGATATCATGGTAACTTTAAAAGATGATGGTGATGGTATCGATGAAACCTGGATCATGCGGTTCGACGGAGCCCTGAATTCGTTGGGCAAAAGAATTGGTGCCCTTTTAATATCGCTAGATGGTAAGTTTTATCCAGTGGCCGCTAAGTTGAAGTTCAAATGTACCAACAATGTGCAGAATACGAAGCATGTGCATTAGGCATCAAGATGGCTCTTGACATGAAGATAAGAAAGTTGTCGATGTATGGAGATTCGAGCCTCGTTATACATCAGTTACAAAATGAATGGAATACTCGGGATCCGAAATTAACCCCCTACTATGAATACCTTAGCTCGTTGATCAAGAAATTCGATGAAATTCATTTTGACCACGTTCCAAGAGAACAAAACCAGATAGCTGATGCCTTAGCTACACTTGCATCTATGATCAACTTGAATGTCGATGATGAAGCAGAATATGTGGAGATATGTTGTAAAAGTATACCCGCATATGAAATTCTTAGCGTGGAAGAAGAACCGGACGGAAAACTATGGTATTTTGACATTTTATTGTATGTAAAGAACCAAGAGTATCATCCTTATGCTACGGAAAATGTTAAGAAGACCATCCGTAGGTTGGCCTTGGGCTATTTTCATAGCAACGATGTTTTGTACAAAAAATCTTTTGATGGGGTACTCATGAGATGTCTCGATGAGAAAGAAGCCAAGAAGGTGATCGTAGAAGTGCACAAAGGAAGTTGTGGATCACATTCTAGTGGTTATAATATGGCAAGGAAGATCGTGAGAATGGGATATTATTGGCTCAAAATGAAAACTGGTTGCATCAACTATGTCAGAAAATGCCACAAGTGTCAGATTTATGGAGATAGAATACACCTACCTGCCAGTCACCTAAACACATTCACCCCTGTCTGGCCTTTCTCTATGTGGGGGATAGATATCATTGGCACGATTTTTTCGAAAGCTTTCAATGGTCACCGATTCATCTTGGTCGCCATCGAAACTTCACAAAGTGGGTAGAGGCTGCCTCATATGCAAATGTAACGCGGACTGTAGTGGTAAAATTCCTCAAGAATAACATCATATGTCGGTATGGACTGCCCGAAAGGATTATCACTTATAATGGAACAAATTTGAACAATAGGATGATAGATGAGTTGTGAAATGAATTCAATATCAATCATCATAATTCGGCACCATATCGCCCACAAATGAATGGTGCTGTAGAGGCGGCTAACAAGAACATTAAGAAGATTATTCAGAAGATGACGGTCACGTACAAAGATTGGCATGAAATGCTCCCGTATGCATTGTTCGCATATAGGATTATTGTCAGGGTCTCGACAGGGGCAACCCCATACTCACTCGTTTATAGTACGGAAGCTGTGGTACCTATAGAAGTCGAAATCCCTTCCTTGCGGGTTATGCTGGGAACGCAACAAGACGAAGAGGAGTTGATTCGATCACGACATGATCAGTTAAACTTAGTCGATGAAAAAAGAATGGCCGCACTTTACCACGGACAAATTTATCAAAGAAGAATCTCTCAAGCTTTTAAGAAGAATGTCAAAGACAGATCAGTCAAAGAAGGGGATTTGGTGGTTAAGCAAACTAATCCAATCATATCAGATCCAAGAGAAAAATGGGCTCCTAATTATGAAGGCCCTTATATAATCAAGCAGATCTTTTTAGGAGAAGCATTGGTGCTAGCAGAAATGGATAACCCCAGTTGTCGAATCACTGTCAACTCAGATTATGTGAAGAGTTATTATGCCTAAATTGTAACACTGTTTTACTTACAAATGTCAATAAAGACTGTATTTTCTGGGACATTCGATCTGCACTTAAAAAAAAAAAAAGCCTGCTAGATCTAAGCGATTAGGCAAAACTAGCTAGGGTAAATTCTATTACTTTGGTTAAACAAAATTTTCAGCAAGAATTTTGGAATATTAACAAGCTGAATTAATTGTCGTTGTCCTGACGTGCATCTATATTTAGACCCTACCACCAAGCTACTATTGGAAGTGCCCTAAGCTCCACTATCCTTAAGTAATCCGTTAATCCCTATAGCTCCACAAAACCAAAAGTCAATCCTCATTTAACCAAACTGGGGCAAGTTCATAAGCAATGTTCTAATTTTACAGAAATTTCGCCATTTGGCATAATGGACACTTTTTCATTAGTTTACAAAAACAAAGCGCTAAAATTGACAGCATTTGATTTGAATTTATTCAACAGACATAACCACTAACGTTAATGGGACATGTCTTTTCATATACGAATGAAGCTTCTAACTAGGGCAAAAAATTTTCTAGCGAAAATTTCAAACGGGAATTATGTCAAACTGGATATACTTCTTATGGAAAAGCCCATATAGAAATCAAACATAACAAGACCTTATTAAGAAGATTGAGTTTGCTCAGGTAAATGATGGCCCAAATTTATACATGAGATTCAGAAAAGACCAACTGGCGGGTTTCCTAATGATGGTTACATACCATTCTGAATTTTGAAAAGTATCTCAAAATAACACTCACTTGCCATTCCATACTCTGTTCAAGCATATGTCGACATCTGATAGCTGACAGAGATGCCACATCAATATGGATATTAAGATCTGCATGGCTACTTCTTAGCTAAAATGCCACACTCCATGAACTTCAGTAACGTCTTATCATCTTAACCCAAGGTAGGAGAAAGTCTACCACATCTTATCATCTCAACCCAAGGTAGGACAAAGTCTACCACGTCTTATCATCTCAACCCAAGTTAGGGGAAAGTCTACCACGTCTTATCATCTCAACCGAAGATAGGGAAAAGTCTACCACGTCTCATCATCTCGATCCAGGATAGGGGAAAGTCTACCACGTCTTATCATCTCTACCCAAGGTAGGGGAAAGTCTACCACGTCTTATCATCTTGACCCAAGGTAGGGGAAAGTCTACCACATCTTATCATCTTAACCTAGGGTATGGAAAAGTCTACCACGTCATATCATCTCAACCTAAGGTAGGAAAAAGTCTATCACGTCTTATCATCTTAACCCAAGGTAGGGAAAAATCTACCACGTCTTATCATCTTAACTCAAGGTAGGGGAAAGTCTACCACGTCTTATCATTTGAACCCAGGGTAGGGGAAGGTCTATCTAACTTCATCTCAAAACGAGGTATCTCTTTTATCTTTGCCCAACAGTTCTACAAAGAATTGGACAAAGAGGGGCAACTGTTGACACCGTGTTTTGTCCGGCCCTACAGTTCGCAATGACCAACGAGTAGCGGCTTAGCATAGGCCCGATTATATTCAATTAAGTCTGATTAATCTAAATTGGCTTGATAAAGCCAGTTGAGCCCAAGTAAATCAAATTGGGCTTAATCAGATTCGTTTGGCCAATTTAGTTCAATTTGATTCAATTAAAATTAAAGTCATATTCGTTTCGCATAATTAGACTTTACATTTGAAAATTAGATGAAAATAAGTACTTTGGGACACGACGAGTTTAGCGCAAATGAAATATAATTTTCAAAACCAAAATTTGTACGCGAGGGTTTAGATTTGCCAAACCTTGCTTTGCACGACCAAATTTTGCAAAATGGTTTCGAGTCCGATTTCACAAATATGCAAATAATAGGATTTGTTTTGTAAAATGAAAAAAATTCAAAGAATCGATCGACGCCGCCGCCCACGTCTCGCGTAACCGTCGTGTCTCCCCCCGCGATCTCGCGATCGCGTCTCACGTCATCCAGGTAACCCTCGCTCGTATTGCTATAAATACCCGCATCGCCAACGAGCTTGTGTTTGGGTTATCGGGGTCAAAAACACATCAGATGCG